>CAUYSK010012051.1:0-14650 GCA_963575035.1 Avahi laniger | reverse complement strand
GTAAATCTATTCTTAAACATTTTCAAATTACCATATTTAATAGAATAAATATGAAATTGAAAAAAAAACCAAAGCATCCTTATACATATTATAAAGGACCAACTATACAAGCTTTCCCTGTCCATTTAAATATGATTTTATTTACCAAAAAATTTCTATTTGCATACAACTTTTCAGTTTAATTTAATACACACTACTGAATGTCAACTATGTTTCAATCGCTGCCTGGGGCACATCTATGTGAAGTGAAGTACACATAAAATTGAAGGCACTATTTTAAGAACTCTATGTGTAGGCAATCTTTTAACTGCTGTAATAATTGTGAGTTGGTACTTTTGTTCTCCTTATTTTATGAATGAGGAACTTGAGGCACAGAAACATTAAGTAATTCGTTTGAAGCCTCGCAGTTGGTGAGTGGCAGAAGCTAGGATTTGAACCCACATGTGTGCATACTTAATCAGTGTGCCATTGTCTTTGTACCACTATTCTATTCTTCAACACATCTGAAATGAGTGCCAGAAGGTATGGGGCCGGCAGTGGGGATACAAAGACAAGGAATTCAAAGCACTTGCAGTCTAGTGGAGGAAAACCTGGCTATGAGCGCATGAGTGAAATCGAATGCTCGGGTGCTCTGGTTGAGGTTGGCACAGGGAAGAGTCACCCTAGCCCCTGACCCTCCCAGGATGAGACAAGAAAACAGTCACAGCGAGGAGGGCTTGCAGACTGAGTCTGAAAGACGAGCTTACCATGAAGTCAGTGTGTTTTCTATTTCACTTACTTGAAGCCTTGATTTACTAGAAGGAAATTTTATTTCATTTAAACTAAGTTTTACTGAATATCGACTATATGCAGAGCAACATGAAATATACAAATAAGATATCATTTGTGCCCTAGAAGAGCTTATATACTCAGAAGGGGGAAAATGCAGGTAGAAATAACTAGAAACTAGAAATAATCTACCACTTTTAGCATAATTACTGTATGCCAAGCACCTTCTAAGTCCTTCACAAACATTTTCTCATATAATCTTCCTTAACCCTATAGGAAGATAATATTATCCTATTTTATAGATAGAGAAACTAAAGCTTAGAAATGCTAACTCACTGATTCTTTCAATAAATACTTTCTAAAAACTTGCTATGTATGTACTGGGTATAATTCTAAGCTCCAGGGATACCATGGTGAAAAAGACAGATAAGGTCCTGCCCTGCTCTCTAGAAGTTTTTATTCTTTTTTTTTTCCTTTTTCTTTTTTTTATTTCAGCATACTATGGGGGTACAGATGTTTAGGTTACGTGTGTTGCCCTTGCCCCCCTCCCCCTCTCAGTCCAAGTTTCAAATATGTCCATCCTAGTGCGTGGTGCGCATTGCACTCTTTGTGTATGCATATACCCGTCCCCTCCTCCCTCCTACCCCCTCCCCCTAGAAGTTTTTATTCTAATTGAGGATGACACGTGATAAACAAGTAAATAAGAAAAAAGCTACAAAGATCTAAAATAAGACGGCGCAATAGTGACCGGAGTCGGGTATTTTAGAAATAGTGGTCAGGAGAGTTCTATCCAAAGAGATGACGGTTGAACTGAGATCTGAATGACAAGAAGCTATCTTCAGAAGACCTGGATGAAGCGGGGGTCAGGTAGAGAGAACAGCAAATGCAAAAACGCTGAAAGAAGTGAGCTTGGTGTGCTAGAGCAGAGGGCCCTGCCCCAAGCCACACAACTAATAAATAGCAGAGATGATATTCAAATCCACATCGGCCCACAGGGAAAACCCATATTCTACTACTATGCAATATAGCCTTAAGGAACAAATAGAACGTTCTGCATGTTATCACTGAGTGTGTTTTTTAAGTTAACTTGAGCAACATCCCAAGACTAGGGAACATATGGAATCAAAGTCAAAATAGAGGGTGGAGTGGGATGAGAAATTACCTAATGGGTACCACGTACATTAACTGAGTGATGGCTACACAGAAAGCCCAGACTTCATCACTACGCAATATATCCACGTAACAAATCTGCACTTGTACCCCGCTAAGTCTTTTTTTTTTTTAAGTCAAAACAGGGAAAAGTCTTGCACGCAGAAAAGCTTCCTCTAAGACAGGAGATACAAAGACAATACAGCACTGTACTTCACGAACCACGTCTTAACCTGGTCTTAACCTCAAGCCATATTGCTCCCTTAATTCTTATTTTAGGCTGGAATCCCTTGGAGGGCTGATGGAATGCAGTTTTGATACTTCACATTACAAGTTTGGATAAGCTTAATGTCAAACATTCTTCCAGTTTCTCACAGGTGCCAACAGAGAACTATTCAATCTGAAAGGTCCACACTTCTGGTGGCTCCAAGGGAAAAGCCATCAGCAAGCCGTAGCCGGGCAAGAAGCTCCAAACGAGGCAGTGCAGAGTCGGCTGTCAGGCCATGAGTAAGCCGGTGTGTGCGTGGGAGAGCGTGGTAAGTTCAGACAGGAGTTGTTACTGAGACAGTAATCACAAGGTAAGCGGCAGAGATTCAAACTGCGGGCGGGTCTCAAGTTGCCAGGCAAGCTGTCATAGACAAGTAGGGCAGAAAACCTTAGCGAAACGTAGCATCGCAGATGAATCTAAGACAGACATGTCATTCTGACACCTAGCTGGGTCATATGGGCTCATTTTCAGTAAAGTCAGCCTGGATTTAACTGGATGGCCCGCTCCAAAGAAATTTCATTTCACCTAAAAGGCTGGGCCTCTCCCTGTGTCCAGGCACACAGAGTATTGTACTCCAGCCCAGATGGGGAGGAAGTTTAGCCCAATTGGCCTGCTGAGAGTTGGCATAAAAGAAGATGATTCTCGAAAGTGTGATTTGTATGTTCTGCCTGCACGAGCTGCGGGTGGTGGGCAAAGGTGCATATCTACTCTGAGTTCTATAGAGACAGCTCCTCTAAACAACGAGCTGAATATGAACCACATTCTTTCATGAAGTGATTAGGAAAAATCCATGAATAATAGAAATAGAAACTACCTTTGGTTCTAAGTTCCATGGCAGATCCTGAAAATGTACCCTATATAGTGTCTTATTAAATCCTCACAACAACCTTGTGAACTTGATAGTATTAATAGTCCCAGTTTACAGATACAGGAATTTGAACTTAGATAAGTAACTTGTACAAGGTCACATATTAGTGAGAAGCAGTAACAGGTCACTATAATGCAAAAGCCTGCATTCTTTATTTTTTAAATCAACTCCATTGAGGTATAATTTATGTACTAGGTAAGGCCACATATCTTAAGTATACAGTGATTTGAGTTTTGACAAATGTATAAACCTTTGCAAATGCCAACAAATCAAGCTGTATAACATTTCCTTCACCCTCATACCGTTTTGTATTAATCTTTCCTACACTGGCAACCACTGGTCTTATTTCTGTAGTTTTGCCTGTTCCAGAATGTCACATGAATAAAATCAAAGAGTGTGTACTCTTTCATGTCTGATTTCTTTTGCTCAGCTTATTGATGTTGTTATTGTTGCATTCTTGGGGGAATTATAATTTGAAATACTTGCACCCTGCATAGATAACCTAAATGAATACAAAATCAAGCCTCCTTTCAAAGAGAGATTTCAATTTTTGGTTTCATTTTTATATAAAATTTTTCAAAGTAATACAAACAAGATGAAATCTCACTTGTATTGTGCAAAGGAGAAGTTCCATCTGTTTATATCTATGTTGTTATCTTTTCTTTTTAAATTGCTGAGAGTTTTCCCCAGCTTTATTGAGGTATAACTGACAAATAAAAGTGTATATATTTAAGGTGTACAACGTGCTTTCATATACATATATGGTGAAATGATTACCACAATCAAGTTACCTCGTATAGTTACCATTTTTACATGTGTGGTAGGAACATTTAAGATTACTCTCTTAGCGAATTCCACTATTTCGTTATTTTTAACAATCAGCATAGTTTTTTGAGATTCATCCGTGTTATTGCGTATATCAGTAACACATCCCTTATTATTGCTAAGGAGCATTTCACTGTTTACACATACCACAATTTTTCTGTCCATGCACTTGCAGATAGATATTTCCGTTGTTTCCTATTTCTAGATATTATGAATAAAATTGCTACGAACATTTATGTACAAGTCTTTTAGTGAAAACATGTTTTCATTTATCTTTGATACATACGTAGTAATAGAATTGCTGGGTCATTTAGTTACTGTATATTTACTTTTACACAAAATTGCCAGACTGTTTTCCAAAACAATTGTACCATTTTATACTCCCACCAGCAATGTTTGAAAGAGCTCCAGTTGCTCCACATATTTGAGAACAGTTGGTGTTGTCTGAGGACGTATAATAAGCATCATTTCATGTGTTAATGGGCTACCTGTATATTTCTTTTTGTGAAGTATCTGTCCAAGTCTTTATCCCATCTTTAATTGGGTTATTTATCTTATGATTGAGCTGTAAGAATCTTTTATAGATTCTGGGAAAACGTCCTTTGACAGACATGCGTACTGAGAATATTTCCTTCCATGGATGCCTTGTCTTTTCATTTTCTTAATAGTGTCTTTCAAAGAAGAGAAATTTTAATACTGATGGAGTTAAAGTCATCATATCTTCTTTTATGTTTTGTGCTTTTTACATTCTAAGAAATTTTGCTTAACCTAAGGTTTCAAAGATTTTATCCCATGTTTTCTTCTAAAACATTTACAATTTTAGGTCCATGATCCATTTTAAGTTACTTTATGTATATGTTATGAAATAAGAGTCAAAATTCTTCTTTTTCTATGTGGATATCCAGTTTTCACAGGACAATTTGTGGAATAAACTATCCTTTCTCTGTTTAATTACCTTAGCCCCTTTGTCAAAAATCGGCTGACCGCATAGACACAGGTTTGCTCCTTGGCCCTCCAGCCCACCCTCACTGATTTGCGCACCTCACAGTAGCCCCGCGCCCGGCCCTCACGACACTCCTTCTTCTCCCCGCCCCACAGATCCAACTCACATCACCAGAACTCTGATCTCTGACTTCTCAGTTCAGAAGGACTCCCCCGTGTTCTGTTTTGGCTCTGCCTAGCGATACCATAGTCTAGAAATTGTTCCCAGGCAAAGAGCCAGGACCCCTGGGGCTCACCTGTAAGTTTCCTTTCCCTTGAGGATCACAGTCCTGTGCCGTCTATTGCTAAATGCCTGAAAACGATTGCCTCGTATGTTTTGTCTGGCTTTATATTAATGCTTGTTTATGGCAAGAAGGCTAGTCCAGTGCCAATTATTGCATCTCAACCATAATTAGAAGTGAGAGCTTCAGCTCCCAACCGTAAGTTACGGCACTTCCTAAAGCTGAAGGAAACTCCTGAGCGGCAGCTGCAACTCTACAGGTCCCCAGCAGGTGCTGAGGTGTGTGGCTTTTGTCAGGATGTTTCAGGCTGCAAAAATTGAAGTGGGATGGGTGTGCACTAAAAATTCTCAAGAAGGGTGTCAACATCTCTGAGAATTCCATGAGGACTGGGAGAGGTTTCTTTTGGTCAGCTTATCTGGCTCTTCCTATGGACACAAATGGATAGGTGTCCACTAACTAGCAGATTTCTTCCCCAAATTCAAGGCTACCAAAAGTTTTAGGTGACCCTAAAGAGGGTTATGAATCACAACAGCCGGAAATAGGGCCCAAATACAGCATGTGGATCTAAACGCCCCAGCAAGGCCACACATGCAGCCAATAAGCAGTATCTTCTTGAGCTGCAGGTTAACTGACAGAACCTGCTGAACCAGGGGGCAGCCTGGCTACTCCCAGAGGGCAAGGCTGAGATGAGCTGGGGCCTCACAGCCACTTCTGGAAGCGGCAGGCAAGCCGGCACACTCGTCTCCGGAGACGTACGTGTGTGGGTTTGGAGAAGACACCATTGACCGTAGCCTGGGGGCGGAGCTGAGGATGTGTGAAGCTACACGTGAAGCCAGGTGTGTAGTTGGCCTGGGAGCCCAAAACTGGTTGCACCTCAAGATGGTGGGGGGCGTTTGTAGATCTTGGTAGCTAAAGTAAGTGGCCTTTTTCAGATTATTCTAGCACCTAAATCATAGATTTTAAGTAAGTCTGAGAATAAGTTTCCAAAGACAAAGCAGGTACAGAGCTATAAACAGAAGGATTGTTCAACAAGCCGGCATAAAACCTTTATCAAGAATGTTAGTTCCTGGGGACCAAGAACTACAGGACAGCAACAGGTTGGTCTGTCAAGAGGTCAAAGACCTGCTGAATCTCTGTTAATAGATGCTTCCCAAACACAAGCATGGGAAAATTAGTTTGTTTAAGAACAGACTGAAGTCACCTACTTATGCCCCTGAAATAAAGCCCACTTGGTGTTCAAGAACTTCAGTCCCTGAAAAGAAATATAGTCTAATGGCTAAAATCATACAGAACCTCACTGAAAGCCCCCTCTGCCACTTAAAAGCTGTGTGGCATTGGACAATTTATTTAATCTCTGGAAGCCTCAGTTTCCTCATCTGTAAAACAGGAAGTCAATACTCAGCTGTCAGGTACTGTGAGAATTAAGGAAGACAATGGAAGTTAAACATTCAGCCCAGAACCCGGCCGCAGGGGCAGCTGCACTCACCCTTGCACAGCAGCCGAGCCAGGCCCTTCCCACACCCAGAACCGCTCGCTGGCGCTGATTGGATAAAGCAGACGCTCTGGGAAAGTCTGGCTCTCTCTGTCCTGGGTCCTAGTCTCCCCTGGCTCAGAGGATTCTTCAATCTCCGAGCAAAGCAGCTGTCTAGTCTTGCCTCAAATCATCTGCTACGATCTGCACGTATCCCCTCAAATTCATATGTGGAAACTTAGTCACCGATGTGACAGTATTCAGAGATGAGGTCTTTAGGATGTGACTGGGTCATGAAGGCAGAGCCTTCACGAACAGGATTCGGGTCTTATGAAGAGGCTGGGGGACTAGCGTTAGGCCCTTTGCCCTCCCACCTTGTGCCATGTAAGGACCTGGCGTCCGTCCCGCCCAGAGGATGTAGCAAGAAGGCACCACCTTGGAAGCGGCCCTCACTAAAGCCAAAACCTGCCGGTGCCTCGACCTTGGACTTCCTAGACTCCAAAACTGTGAAAAATAAATTTCTGTTGTTTATAACAACCACACCGCCACATTCAGGCAAGAGGACCAGACCTGGGCGGGTCGTTCGAGTGCCCTGCACCCAAGTCCTGTACCAAGCTCTGCTTTGGGGGAAAATCACAGGTCACGTAGGTGAGAAAGAGATGGAAACACTGCACAGATAGACTTGGCAGTGACAGCACCCTTTGGATGTGAAGGAGACAAGGAGGGAAGAGCCCAAAAGGACACCAAGGTTTCAAACTCAAGGGTCATTAGCAGGAAAAGGCAAGTGCGGAGGGGAAACGTGTCATTTGTATGGTCCTTGAACCAACATTTATACTATTATAATATCAACAGTACTTAGATAGACTAATCATAGAGCCGTGGATCATAATCATTAATTCATAATCTTTGTCCTGGTATATACCATCATCCCTTGTGGTAAAATACTAAGTTATAGGTGCCAATTGTTATTTGTATTATATAAAGGGGTGAGGAGCACACATAAAAAGTCCCAGATCGTAATCAATAGCTCTTAAAATATCACATACCACATGGGCCCCACTGGGGGCTTTGCCTCTGGTGGTCACATCATCTGGAAGGCCTTTGCCCAGAGTCACCCACCGTTGTCTGGCCAGTGGGATTCTGCAGAGCTGATGTGCCCAGCACCTGCCAGTTCATAATCTGCTAGACCCGTGTAGAGCTTACTTTCTGCGTAGAAAAATGTAAGATTTCATTTTATACTTACATGTAAACAAACAACATAAACAAAACGTGCATATTTTCTGAGCCTCCAGCAAAATTACAGTGTTATAATTTAACCTCAGCAATATAGAAATAAAAACAAAATCTAGGAGCCAAGATTCTAATGGCTAGAACCAAAGGGTGAAATTCTAAGGTCTGTCAAATGCCTTTTCTCCTACTTAACTAAAACACCCAAAATGATTGTCCAGTCTTCCAAATAACAAGGCCTTTGTTTATCAAGGGCTTACAATTTATTGAACATATCTAAAATATCATTTTATTAAATTCTCACAACTCTGTGAAGTAGTCATTTATTACATCTTCATTTTTCAGAGGAAAAAAAAAACCAACGCTCAAACAGGAATCTGAACCAAGCAAGTGGAGGAGCCGTAATTACAACCCAGGTTTGCTGGACTGCAAATCCCACCCTTCCTGCTCCGCCATCCTGATCCATCTGAGGGCTTGGTGGCAGGAGAGTGGTATGCCACGGAGGAGACAGGTCAGCACTGTTTCCTTTGGGCCAACACCCCTTAATCTCTTACCCCAGTGTCATGATTCCATGGGGTTTTCCCTGTTTATTTTCCAGAAGAGCAGAGTCAAATGGTTTGCTTACATCCCTGTGGATCAATACTAATATGTTAATTCTAAAACAAGTGCACACAATGTGACGTTACCTCCCACCTCCACCCATGTGTTACATTTCCTGACGCAGCTCATCCTATCCGGTCCTCACCATGTATCAACCTGCCCACAGCCCTGAAGGCACCCATTCACTCTGCGCTGTGTCTACTTCCGCCCTCCGGGATTTCCACTTGGAAGATCTTCTGCCTCAGCGTCCAACATTGCAGCATGGCAGCTTCACTCCCTGGTGCCTGAGGGGGTTTGCAGTGGGACTTCCAGGGGTTCTCCACCGTGTGATTTTCTTAGGGAACACACACACACACACACATTTGCAACACAGTCTAGTGCTTGGAAGTGGCATCTGAGTTAGGAGTTAATGAGGAGCCTGAGAAGGACCAGAAAGAGGTGAGCTAAAGATTCATGGTGGAAGCGGTGGTCAAGGGCGACGCGGCCCACTCTTTGTGGCAAAGCTACCTACTCCTTTTGTGACCGAAGCGATTAGAAATCAGCAGAGGGGAATACAAGGTGTGCTGTAGGAGTTTATGTAGACTCTAGAATGTTTCATGCGTATGACTTACCCTCCTTTTCTCTAGCTGCAGAGAAGAAAGTCATCAGGGCTGCTGAGAAAGGGGTCATGTTGATTTACCAACACAAACGGCAGACTAGCCAACTTGGAAAACATTCAGAGAAGCTGAAATCTTTCCCAAACTGCTGATGTAATAAACAGTGTTAGCTGAGACAGGAATCCACCCCTCAAATTCTGGAAAATTCAAATCTGCTTCATCTGCCAGGCCAGCAGACATAACTCTTGACTGTAACATTAATCAGTGACAATAAAGCCATCTAAGAAAGAAAGCGTCAGAGAGGAGCTGAGGTAGGAAGAAAAAATGGGTGCAGGGAGACAAAAGTTGCCAAAAGTATCTAGCCCTGTCCAAGACCCTGCATCTGGGGTCACTGGAGAAGTATCCTCCACTGAGAAGGAGGGATTTTTCATCAGGCGTTACAGAAAGGTAGGGGAAGCGTATCCCACGACTGCGACGCTTTCCTTGCCTGGATGGTATGCTTAGGAAAGAATAATGAATAATGCAGTCGCCGGAGAGCCCCTCCGCTAGAAGAGACGGCAGCGCTCCTCCTAAGGGCAGAGATTGGCAGCCCAGGCATTCTGGTCGCTGGACAGGGAACTCCCTGCACCTCGCTCGGCTGGAATTCTAATGAACACATCGGTCTGCTGTCAGCTTAGGAGGCAAGAGTCATCACCAGTTGGATGAAGAAAATCCAGCTCCTGGACCTAAAAATCCAAAGACTGAGCTGAGCCCCTAGCTCAAGGACCCTTTAAAGGTATTACTGGGGGTCCTGTGTGTGACCCACAGGAGACAACCCCCCCCAAAAAAGAAGCCCTTACACATCAGGATGCTTAGAAATCCCACCTGTGTTATAAGAAACTGTGTGTAAAGGCCTTGCTTGGGAATAATTTTTAGGTATTTCGTTGCTCACAAAAAATATCTGATTTTTTTCCTTTCACTCACAATGTACTTAGTACATAACACACGCATGTGTACACGTACATTTTCTCTCTTCCCCCTGCTTTACCATTTTTACATGTCTCTGCGTCAGGACCCAAATCTGAGTCCTCGGGATATCAACCACAGTCTGTGCCACGACTCGTGCATACGGTGTTAGCTGCAAAGTCTCAGACTGCTCAAGCGAGCCCTTGTCTAGGTGCACCTCAGTCTGTGCGCTGCAGGCCACTGGTATCTGGAGCCGCCAGTCCCACCCCCAGCTCACCCTCTGAAGTTGTTATGGATCTGTCAGCTTCCCAGGTGCGCTTTGCTTCCTCCACGAGGCTGCCTGCCCATCCCATAACGTATCCTGTAGCCTCCTGGCACAACCCCTTCCCGGCTCAAGCCCCTTTCCTTGCTCCCAGAAAATCTCTCCCCCCCTTCCTCTTTCTCAGCTTGGGAGACATTGAGAAACTACCAAACGTGAGTTCTGTCCTTCTTACGAGGGTGATGGTAATACACAGTGGGTACAGTGAATATCTCTGGCCTCAAGGACCTTCTAAAGCAGCCCAAGGCGAGGATCAGATTCATTATCACACAAGTGCCAGAATGATTCTCCCTGGCACAGATCAGATGTGTCTTTAAAGGAATCTTATTACCACCAGGAAAAAAAAAATGTCCAAACCATTGTGCCTAATATCAAGTCCTGCGTGGTCTCACCCCAAATTATTACCCACATGGTATGTCTCCTGGTTCCCCTTTGCAGCTCTGCCACCCAAACCGAGCTACTACTCGCTGTTCCCTAAGCAGATCCCAGGCAGCCTTTTCTCAGACCGACAAAACCAGAGCTTTTCCCAGACAGCGCTGTACACATCTGCATGATCATGTTAACATTGCCATCCTATCTACTCTTTTAAAAGGAGCAAGTTCACATGTCAGTTGAATAGAAAAGGAGACAAGTAGTACAATAAGAGGAGAGGGTGAGGGAGGCATTTTACAACTTATCAAGATACTAGCACCAGCAATTTATTTGTTTATTGGGGGTTAGAGGCTTTAGGGAAAAGTGGCAGTTGAAAAGAATTTTTCTCTGTAAAGTAACTTGGAAATACACAACGAGAATTGCAAAATCATTCTGTGATCTTCTAATTCTACTTTGGGTCTAAAACTCCCATGCTTATATCAATGCTACTTCTACTAATGAAAAAATAGGAAGCAAAATAAAACATTATTTTACTTTCTAAAATATAAGTATGCAGACTATACTAACATGTGAAATAACATTGAATTAAAGGCAGAACACCAAATAATAGATAAACACTTGTTAGAATGTTATTAAGTCTATGCAGAGACATTGCCAAAGGTAGAAAATAAGTGTGGAGAAGCGGAAATAGTTTATAACGAATTGTTCATTAGGTTTTCCGTGAATGGGTGTTTAAGTTCACAGAAGAGAGCCGACCCATCTGGCAGGCACTACCACAGAGCGAGGAGGACCAGATGGGCACGGTACTAGGTCAGTGCGGGCAGGATAGGGTTAATTACTGATGCCCCCCTTTGGCACCCAGGGCAGGCCAACCGGCCAGCTAGACTTGTCCCGCGCGTACTCAAGGGAATTAAAGGCCACCTGGTGGCTACATCAGAAAATTACAGCTCTAATGATTCCCGGAGGTCAGCAGCAGCAAGAAAAACCAAATGGGATCCAGGCTGACCACGATTTATCAATCAGGTTCGCATGCACACGAAAGGATCTTAACTGGCTCCCGGTCAATCATGATTATTTCCTATAAATCCTGTTACTTCCTCTCCATCTTTGCCAGGGTGCTCAGTCACTCCTCTTGTCCTCAATCAGCATAATACAGGTCGAACATCCCTAATCTGAAATTCAAAATGCTCCAAACTCTGAAACTTTTTGAGCATCATCATGATGCCACAAGTAAAAAATTTCATGTAAAGGGATACAGTCAAAATGCAGTCAAAACTTTGTTTTATACACAACATTATTTAAAATATTGTATAAAATTACCATAAACTTACGCACATAAGGTATATAAAATGTAAATGAATTTCATGCTTAAGCTTGGGTTCTATCCCCAAAATATCCTATTATGTATAAGATATATATTATGCAAATATTCTAAAATCTGAGAAAATCCAAAATCTGAAACACTTCTGGTCTCAAGCATTTCAGATACGGGATCCTCAACCTGTATCTCTCTTTATCTTCTTTCCTCTGAAAATGCTGTGTGCAGAATACATTACTACTGCATGTAATGATCAAGATTCAGCAGAGGGCAAGCACGGTGGCTCACGCCTGTAATGCTAGCACTCTGGGAGGCCAAGGCAGGAGGATTGCTTGAGGCCAGGAGTTGGAGACCAGCCTGACCAAAATAGCAAGACCCTCTCTCTACAAAAGATAGAAAAATTAGTCAGGCGTGGTGGTGCATGTTTGTGGTCCCAGCTGAGGCAGGAGGATCGCTGGAGCCCAGGAATTTGAGGTTGCAGCGAAAGGTGATGATGCCACTGCATTCTAGCCTGGGCCAAAAAAAAAAACAAAACAAGAAGATTCAGCACAGGATAGTCAAAACCATAGCGTTGCTCCAGCATATTCTCTAATTCTTCCCCAGAAACACAGCAATATACGTATTTTATTATTAAACAACAGCAATGATAAAGAACTGTTTCATTTACAAAGACAAACATATATGATGTTTCATCGTCCTTTTGTTAGCGGCTCATTCATTACAGAACACTATTCCCATCATTCAGTCAACTCATGATTATCCTTTGGGATAGTTTCAGTATTAAAATAGCAGCATTTAATTTCAGGTCTATTTTTGATAAAATTATGATTAGTATCTTTAGCAGAGAGACCTATCTGCCTGAAAGGACAGCCCCTCAAGTGACAAGTCCTGATATGACATTAAAAAGATGAGCAAAATCTCTTTGAAAAAGAACTTCTGGAGGCTGATGCCTGACTCCCTTGGCTTTTGTTTGATTCCCCTTTCTGCCAACCTCTACTTCCTGATTACTTAGCTGACGGTTCCTCAGCTATTTGCCGTGAAAGTACGTGGATCATAGCAGGAGCTCAGCAAACACCAGTCCCTTCCCTTCCCATCCATTTGGGCCAACATACTTGTACAAAGGCCAGAGCGTAAAACAGGACGGCAAGCACCGGCCGCACGGTTAGAACACAGACGGGCTGGCCCGGGAATCTTCTGACGCACTCGCCTGCGTCTCGTGTGTCTGCCTCCATCTGCTGCGTTAGAGCTGTCGAAAGCTCACAGGTAATAAACCCATGTTATGCCAGCTTTCTAACTTAATTTCTGTTCAAATATTAACAGATATTTAGGAAGCGCTTACTATGTAGTAACACTGCAGAAGAGGGCAAACATGAGGAAGAAAGTGGTAAATTTGTAAGATGGAATGAAAACTGCAACTAAAGAATCAAAGCGGATATCTCTTCTAAATCCAGTGATATGAGAAAGAGAAGAAAAATCTTATTAGGACACAGGCGCAGAGTTTATATAAGCATCGAGGGACAACCTGAGGACAGATCAGGATAGGGAGATCAGGTTGGCAATGAATTCTGAGCCAAGGCCTTTTTAAAAAGAAGGTTTACGGGGAGCTCATTGTGTGATTGCAGGGGAAACAAAGGGGTCACAGCCGAGAAGGAAGTCCCACCTCCCTAGGTGAACCTGACTATCGATACCCAAATTCGAAGGATGTTTTCCTAGTCTCCTGTGTTGTGCCATCTGAGGCCTTCCTTTTCGAACAGTCTAATGTATTAGGTATCTGATTCAAGAGACAAACTCACTGACGTTCTTAGTTAATGGATGGACTTACGTCTGCTAATATTCATTGGCTGTTAGATTAATATAACATTATCCTCAACTCCTAAAGATTTCTTAGTTGTGAGCAATGGAGATTTAAACCTTTTCTTTTTTGAAAGGGTAGGTTTGTTTTTTAGTTTAGTTTCATTTTTGCAAGATTATTACAGTAACAGGTCTTTAGTGCCTTTTACTAAGGGAAGAGAATCCTGAAAGATTTCAGAGCCAACTGTGTTTCCTAGTAAGCTCAGACACCAAAGAACCTAGGAAAGAGGCTTGGAGAAAATGAAATGCAAAGTAAGGTTTGGCATAGGGTCGAGTGTGGAATAGCAAAGGCTGACATCATTCTAAAGCACCCAATAGCACAAAGCATTTCCTGAGCAATTTACCAAGGCAAGGGTGGCTTCCTTGGCTTTTTGCTTACAAAAATATGCTAGACACATCTTAGAAGAGTGGCGGGGAAGTCTGTCTAATATTATTGTTATTATTATTATTATGACAGTAATAACAATCATGAGTTTTTTGAACTCTTATAATTTGCTATGCAGAATATAAACTAAGATACACAAGAGTGAGACATTTCAGCAAATCTATTTTTTAAGCTCTTAATTCATAAAGAGCAAAATGCTACAGTAAGCAAAAGCCCATTGGTCAAGACATGAAAAGATAATTGGTTGCAATTGCTTTAGAAGTCTGACCCTAAAGGAAATACAATCATCTTCTGTAAGAAACAGGCCGGGCTCGGTGGCTCACACCTGTAATTCCAGCACTCTGGGAGGCTGAGGCTGGAGGATTGCTTGAGCTCAAGAGTTCAAGACCCCGACTCTACAAAAAAATAGAAAAATTAGCTGGGCGTGGTGGCGGGTACCTGTAGTCTCAGCTCTTTGGGAGACTG
>CAUYSK010012049.1:0-20243 GCA_963575035.1 Avahi laniger | reverse complement strand
CAGCCTCCTGAGTAGCTGGGACTACAGGAATGTGCCACCATGCCCGGCTAATTTTTTCTATATATTTTTAGTTGTCCAATTAATTTCTTTCTAATTTTAGTAGAGACAGGGTCTTGCTCTTGCTCAGGCTGGTTTCGAACTGCTGAGCTCAAACAATCCGCCTGCCTCAGCCTCCCAGAGAGCTAGGATTACAGGCATGAGCCACCACGCCCGGCCAAGGAAGCATTTTTCTACGGCTTATATGAACTAACCAAAAAGGAAATCACAGAATCTTTATTTTAACACAGAGCTAATAGGCTGAAAGTACACTATTTAAGATCGGACATAGTGCCTTAGAGCACAGCCACACATAGTCTAGTTAATTACACGGTAAAGCTGAACCAAATGGGTTTGGATCTGAAACTAGACCCAATTACTAGGTGAAAAATTTGGGGAACATTGAACCAGTATTCTCAATGCTAAACATATATCCTACACAAGCACTTACACAAAGGCACAAAGTTTTATGCCTGTAGGTATTTGTCGTTCCATTATTTGAAATACATAAGAAAATAGAAACAACTAAATACCCCAAGTAGAAGTTTAGTTAAATAAATTATGGTACATCCTGACAATGGAATAGTAATGTAGCTGTTAAAACAAGCAAAAATAAAACCACCAAGGCCATAAAGCTACCATAGATAAGGTAGTGTAGTATTGATGTACAAATAGGCATATAAATCAGTGGATCATAATCACAGAGTTCAGAAGTAGGGTCATATATATATGGTCAATTGATTTTTACCAAAACATCAATGTAATTCAATCGAGAAAGAATAGACTTTTCAACAAATGGTGTTGGAACAACTAGATATCTACATGCAACAAATGAAACAATAAAAAGAATATTAAACCTTGCCTTGTACCATTGAATCAAGATGGATCAAAGATCTAAATGTCAAACTTAAAACTATAAAATCTATGGAAAAAACGGGAAGAAAATCTTTATGATCTTCGGTTAGGCAAAAATTTCTTAGATATGACATAAAAGACACAATCTACCAAAGGAAAAATTGATACATTAGACTTTATCAAAACTAACCCCTCTGTTCTTCAAAAGACACAGAAAATGAATAAAATAAATAAATAAATAAAATAAAGATAAACCAAATTTTTTAAATGGGCAAAAGATTTGAACAGATAATTCACCAAAGAGTAAATATGCAAGGCAAATAAACACATGAAAAGATGCTCAACATCATTAGTCATTTGGTAAATGCAAACTGAAACCACAATGCAATAATAGCATTTCTGCATCTACTGGAATGGCTAAAATAAAAAGTAAACAAAATAACAATAGCACATGCCAATGAGGAAGAACTGGAATGCTCATTCTTTGCTGATGGAAATACAAAATGATATGGTCACTCTGAAAAAAATCTGGCTATTTCCTACAAAGTTAACCATACATCTACTATACAATACCAGCAATCCCACTCTTAAGTATATTTACTCAAGAAAAATGAAAACACAAAGACCTCTATATGAATGTTTATAGCAGGCTATTTCTGCTCTAAGAACTAGATACAACTCAAACATTATAACCAAAAAATAGATTAATTTTGGTATATGCATACAGTGGAATGCTAGTCGCCAATAAAAAGCAATAAACTACTGATACATACAACCCAACATGGATGAGTCTCAAAACGGTTATGCTAAGTGAAAGGAGTTGGATGCAAAAGGGTACATATTATGTGATTATCTTTATCTGACATTCTGAGAAAGGCAAAACTATAAGGATAAAAATCAAAAAGGCGTGAGGAATATTTTGGGGCAACGGAGGTATTCTATCTCTTTATTGTGGTGATAGTTACATAACTGTATATATTTTTCAAAACTCATTGAACTCTGCACCTAAAAAGCGTGAATTTTAATATGTGTAAATTATACTTTAATAAACTTGTCTCTAAAAAGAAAGATTAAGGAAACTCTGACAATGGAGCAGTACCTTCAAAATTCTCAAGGAAATTTTTTCCAATTTAAAATCCTTATATCCAGCCAAACTAGAAAGTGTAAGGGTAGAATGAAGATTTCCAGCATATGCTTTCAGAAAAATTTACTTCCCTGAGCCTTTCTCAGAAAATTACTGGTGAGACATGTTTCTTTCAAAATGGGGGTTGGAGGAGGAACAAAACCAAAACAAACAAAAGGAAAACCATGGTATACAGGAAACAATAAATCCAACATAGGAGAAAGGGAAAGCACATCCTTAGGATGGTGGCGAGGGAAGAATGTTCGGTGATGACTCAGAGACAGGTATAGGAAGCAAACAGTTGAAGCAGGTAAGAAAGCTCCAGGAGAGTTGCCGTCAAAATCAAACTGATAATACACCTCATGTAGTTCAATGTTACTTCGATGTCTTAAGAGAAGGTTTTATTTATTTTTTCTTTTTTTTTTCACCATTCCTTTTTTAATTTCAGCATATTACGGGGGCACAAATGTTTAGGTTATGTATATTGCTCTTGCCCCCACCTGAGTCAGAGCTTCACGCGTGTCCATCCCCCAGACGGTGCGTACCGCACCCATTAGGTGTGTATATACCCGTCCCCTCCTCCCCCTGAGAGAAGATTTTAGACAATTGGTAGAGAGTTTGGGTTGAATTAATAATAGGTACCTAGAAATTTAAGCAAATAAAAAACATGATAAACTATTAATTACAGACAAAACAAAAAGTCTTTTGGTAAAGGTCAATTATAATATATGTAATCCAATAAGGCACCTAGAAAATCCTCTGTGTTAAAATTTCATAGATTTAAGTACTCTAGACCCATTTCAGTAAAAATAAAATGTATTACAACAAATTCCTAACACAAAGTAAAATTCCCATATAAAACAGATTTAATTTCTGAAATTAAAAGCTGAACCCATTTCATAATGTACTTGAATTTGTTTTACTCTATGTCAGAGAAATAACAGATACAAAAATATGACAATTATGTTAGTAATTTCATGTACTAATTATATATGTGTCTTAATCTGCTGCTGTAACAAAATACCTTAGACTGGGTAATTTAGAAATAACAGAAATTTATTGCTCACAGTTCCAGAGGCTGGCAAACCCAAGATCAAGGCGCCAACAGGTTCAGTGTTTGGTAAGAGATCTCTGTCTCAAAGGTGGTGCCTTCCTACTATGTCCTCACATAGCAGAAGGGAAAAGCAGCTCTCTGGGGCCTCTTTAATTTGTTTTGTTTTGTTTTGTTTTGTTTTGTTTTTTTTGAGACAGTCTTTCTCCCCCTGTTGCCCAGGCTAGAGAGCCATGGTGTCAGTCTAGCTCACAGCAACCTCAAACTCCTGGGTTCAAGCTATCCTCTTGCCTCAGCCTCCCTGGTAGCTGGGACTACAGGCGAGCACCATCATGCCCAGCTATTTTTCCTATTTTTAGTAGTTCCTGGCTAATTATTTCTATTTTTAGTAGAGACAGAGTCTCACTCTTGCTCAGGCTGGTCTCGAACTCCTGACCTCAAGCAGTCCTCCCGCCTCAGCCTCCTGGAGTGCTACAATTACAGGCATGAGCCAATGCGCCCAGCCAGTGGGGCCTCTTTTATAAGAGCGTTAAATCTTATTCACAAGAGCAATGCTTTCATGACTTAATCAACTCCCAAAGGCCCCACCTCTTAATGCCACTGGGGGCTAGGTTTTAACATAAGAACTTTGGAGGAACTCAAACATTCAGAGCACAGCATTATGTAAGGAATAATATTCCTTACAGAAAAATTAAAAAATAGATCTTTATCTCTTTTCTTCCCTACATAATTTTAAAAACTCTTATAGAGAGGGGCACTAGGAAAATCTTTTCTTCTAATGGTTGGTCTTTGACCCAAGTTCTTGCCACAGAGCTCCTAAATTCCTAGGAATTTCCTAGGTAGTAGGAGCATATCTTGTTCTAATAAGGCTACTCTTGGTGGACTCCTGGATAGCCTGAGGATGGGGGCTGGTTACCAAGGGAACCAACCAAGTGATTAGAGGATTGAGACTTTCACCCCACCCCCTAATCTCTGGGGTGGGGAGAGGTTGAGTTAATCACCAAGGGCCAACTAAAGGTAGAGTAAATCACTAATGGCCAATGATATAATCACTCATGCTTATGAAATGGATGCTCCATAAAACCCCAAAAGGATAGGGTTTGGAGAGCTTCTGAATTGCTGAACACATGCAAGTTCTTGGAGGAGAGGGCATGGAAGCTCTGTGTCCCTTCCCCCATATCTTGCCCTATTATCCTCTTCCATATGGCTGTTCATCTATATTTTTTGTAATATTCTGTATAATAAACTGGAAAATGTAAGGAAATTGTTTCCTTGGGTTCTGGAAGCACTCTACCAAATTAATAGAGCATGAAGTGGGAGTTGTGGGAACCCCTGATTTATAGCCAGTTGGTCAGAAGCACAAGCACACATAGTCACAACCCGGGACTTGCGATTGACATCTGAAGTTGGCAGGGGCAGTCGTGTGGGACTCAGCCCTTAACCTATGAGATCTGACTGTATCTCCAGGTTGATATCGTCAGAATTGAATTAAATTATAGTCAGTTGGTATCCGCTGGAGAATTTGGTGTCAAAGTGTTGAGTAGTGTCTAAGAGTATGAAAACTGGTTTGGTTTTTTCCTATCTCATTCAGCTGCTATGACAGAACACCATAGACTAGGTGGCTTATAAACAACAGAAATTTATTTCTCACAGTTCTGCAGGCTGGAAGTCCAAGGTCAGTGTGCCAGCAAGGGTGGGTTCCGATCAGGGCCCTTTTCTGGGTTGCAAACTGCTGACTTTTTGTTGTACCCTCATGTGGTGGAAAGAAAGCAAGAGAGCTCTCCGGGATCTCTCTTATAAGGGCACTAATCCCATTCGGGAAGTTTCTACCCTCATGACCTAATTCCCTCCCAAAGGCCCGAAGTCCTAGCATCTTCACATGGGGCATTAGAATTTCAACATACAAATTCTGGGAGGACACAAACATTCAATCCATAACAACATCTAAATGTTGTACCCTGGACGGGATCTTAGAACAGAAAATGATACTAGGTAAAAACTAAGGAAATCAGAATGAAGTGTGGACTATAGTTACTGATAACCTATGAATATTGGTTTATTAATTGTAACAAATGTTCCACATAATGTAAGATGTCAGTAATAGGGAAAACTGGGTACGGGGTATGTAAGAATGCTGTACTGGCTTCACAATTTTTCTGTAAATCTAAAAATGTTCTAATAAAGTCTATTTTAAATAGGCATTCGGGAAGCTTAGAGAATAATAATATCCAGCAAAATAAATAATAAACAAACAAGGAAAGAAGCAACTTAAGAGAAGGAAAATATGATAAAGCCAAGGATGATGTTAGAATACTAACATGCATGCCTTTAGCAACTACCTCTTCTTTGTTAGAGGTAGAGTGTAAATGTCGGTCAGCTGAATTGAAAATGTTTTGCACTTCCGCTTTGTAGAGCAACACCCAGCGCATTCCTGCACAAGGTTAGAAGGAGCTGAGCTGGGCAGCTGCACAGGAGTCAGTCTATAAGGGATACTACACTTCTCTGAGGCACCAAAACATCACTGGAATTTCTATTTATCCGAGCTTCTTACCTGAGCTCTTCTCAGGATGTGGCTAAAAAGAACTACTGTGGCAAACCACGAGGGGGGAATCACAATCCCCACCCAACAAAGGCATGCTTTGCTGGCCTGTTAGCTGCTAAGAAGTCAGGGCTTTTGCTCCCTGGGGCATTGCCCTGGCAGTCTTGTTTCTCTGCCTTTTTACTTAAATAAATGTTGGACAGACTTTTAAAGAATATTGTTTTAAAAGGGGACCAAATTACCAGTCTGAATGGAGAGCCAAAGACAGGACAGTGGAATCCTCTCTTTCTCTCTCTGATGGTCTTAAAAGATAGTTTAGACTATCATCATATCCTTCAGGCAACCATCTGAGGATATTATTTCTCTTAACTGATAAGAATAGGGCAGGAAAAATTTGGAATTGCATCTTTTGGCTAATGAATATACTTTGTGACGGTGATTATGGATAGGTCCATATGCCTGATAATCAGCTAATCAACTGAGGGGCGGCGTTGATACCTTCTTATTAACACTAAGGAACCCACACCAGGACCAATTAACCACATCTGCAATGGAGACGGGCCAAAGGAGTCCTTGTGAAGAATGCCAACATTTTCCCTAGAAAACTGTTCTGGGCCTGTTTCTACAAGGGTAATTGAAACCTAAAATTCATCTTCATGAGCAGGTTGCAAATGTCCTAGCCTAAAAACAAATTTCAAACCAGGAGTTAGAAATCATCTACCTAAGCTTAAGGAGGACAATTAACCACAAACTAATTTTAATCACTGTAACTTGTTGGGGAGTTTCTAATATAAATTGACAGCTGTTCTGTCTCTTTCATAGGTTTGTGTTGCTTTAGGGTCTTTTAAATTATTTATTTATTTTTATGTTATTTTATTTCAGAGTATTATGGAGGTACAAATGTTTTGGTTACATAGATTGCTCTTGTACAGTTTGAGTCCAAATCATACGTGTGCCCATCACCCAGATAGTGTGCACTGTACACCTGTTAGGTCTGAAGTTACTCAACCTCACCTCTCCCCTCCCAGTTGCTTGATTTCTGAGTTTTATTTCTGTATGTGCACATAAGTGTCGTTTGATTAGTTCCAATTTAATGGTGAATACATGTGGTGTTTGTTTCTCCATTCTTGTGATACTTCACTTAGAAGAATGGTCTCCAGTTCTATAGGATTTTCTTAATTATTCATGTTTTTGAAGTAAGCGATCTATCCTTGGCTCCCTTAACTCTACAAACTGAACAGACTTCATCCATACTCATTGCCTTACTTCATCTGCCATCTGTTCGTGGTGATCAGGGTCTCTAGACTGACTTTTCTTTGATGCTGTAGACCTGTATTACCAGTGACATCATGGATATCTTTACCTGAATGTCTTCTAGATGCCTTAATATTACATACGGAATTCATTATTTCAATTGAACTCCCATTCATAATTTCCCTCAAATCCCACCAGAAACCTGGTAGGTAATTAAGATTCCTTCCTTTCCCTCTCTCTCCACATTAATCTCTGTGCCGTGCTAATTCCACCTTTTAAACAGGTCTTCAGTTTTACCTTTTCATATATGGTGCCTACCTCACCATTTGCAAGACTCCTGTTTTACCACCACTTTGATCTTGCTATCCTACACACAAAAGTCAGAGTTTTAAAATTTTTTCTAAAAGTTCTTTTTTTGACTCTGTAATATATGCATAAGGTTCAAAATCAAAAGTTACAAAGGGATGGAAGGGAACAGACTGCCCCTTGTATCTGACTCTTAGTTACCTGGTTTCCCTTCCCAAAGGTGCCTATGGCTACCAATTTCTTGAGAAAAGAATACATTTCTAAAATGCATCTAATTCACATCTTCCCATGGCTTATCACTCTCTACAAAATAATGTGCAAATTGAGAAGCACATGAGGCCTTTCAGGATTTAGTCCTGTTTCCCTCTCATTTCTTTTAACATCCAGATTCCAGCTCCTTAATAACTAGCTCTTCCCTAAATAGCCTAAGTCTTACCTCCCTCTGTGACTTTACATATGCTCTTTCCCCTGCCTGAAACGCCTTCCCCAGTTCCCTCCATCCCCATGCCACTCTTTTCCTTGAGTAGAAAACGTCATCTCTTAATACTCTTCCCTAAACACATTCAAGATAAGATAAAGCCTTGGTAGACCTCCACAGATAAATGTTATACCCTCTTCTCATGATGCCCTTTAGAATCATACATGTATTTTTATTGTAGCACTTACCACATTGCTTTGTTTGTCACTTGAAGGGAGACACTGTGTTCCTTTGCTTTTTAAGTCTTCAGGATCTAACACACTATCCAATACATAGTTTTTGTTTAATAAACATAAAATATTAGTTACAGCCGGGCATGGTAGCTCACGCCTATAGTCCCAGCTTCTCAGGAGGCTGAGGCAGGAGGATCACTTGAGCCCAGGAGTTCGAGGCTGCAGCATGCTAGGAGTGCCATCGCACTCCAGTCTGGGAGTCTGGGTGACAGAGAGAGACTCTCTCTTAAAAAAAAAAAAAAATATATATATATATAGATAGATAGATAGATAGACACACACACACTCATATATATATATGTTACAATGTAACTACAACTAAGCTAAGGAAATATTAGCCTGTGTTAATAGTAGTGAAGTACTCAGAATTTTTAGTTCCAGCCACCATATTTAGAGACAGACATTGAGGAAATGTAATATCCACCTGACAGTGTAGAGTCTAGCAATGCCGTGATGGCCTTATGAAGAAAAGACTGAGGAGGCAAAGCTCTCTCAGAATGTCTAAAGGGCTAGAGAGGAAGTAGCTGACAACTAACCAAGGGCTCCTCCAGGAGACTGGACGTTCTCCACCACAGTGTTGAATCATCTTGTTATGTCTTCATCAGCACTGGGATGTACTGCAACTTTGTACTAATAAAAGCTACTGAAGTTTGCAAACAATTTACTTTTCTCCACCTCTCAAAGTAGAGTGGAGTCAGGTTACTTCTATAATGTCACTCCTGTACATTTACATTCCAATATATTTTGCTGAGATAGGGGTAGGGTTACAAATGATAGGTCAGGAAACTGGGTGTAAGCAACAGTCTACCTTATCTTTGCTTCTGCCCTGTAAGAATGCTGAGCATGTGAATATTATATGTCCTTAGTGGGGGGGGGGTTTGAAATATAGACTAGATCATGAGCCTCTTCAGGGTAGGAACCATGACATTTCATTTTTTTGGAAAATGAAATTTGCCATAGTGTCAGACAGTTAACAACGTTTGAAGAAAGAAGAAAGTGAAGGTCTGAGGACAGATTAATGGGAAAATGAAAGGAAGAGAGTGTGGAAGAAAATGTGACAAAAAATTTAAAAAAGGAATGAAGGAAAGAGAAAAAACAAAGGCTTATTATGTACTGTTTTAAAAACAGTGAACTGGATTCAGTTTTTAATTCAGCATAAGGAAAGAAAACAAAAACAAAAAAACCAAGCAGTTAAAGCTGCTTAAACAGAGACTATGGGAAAATGGATAGGATTCTTCCAAGTTCCTATCCAATTTTTGGCTCTATAATTCTAGGTTTTATTTCTCCAACAATGCTTTTAAGTGAATATGGCATTTAATGACCATTTATTAAATATAATTATAATCTACAATATCACAAAGCAGAAACAAACTGATGTTTCTGCAAAAAAGAAGTTTATATTATTTTTTTGAGTCTTCATAGTTTCATGAAGAGATTGGCAAATGGATTGGCAAAATTTAGCTTCAGTTTACTCTCTTGCAAGATGCTCAGTGGCTTAACTGGTACTGTACCAAGCTGAGGTAACTTGTGATCTTTTTCTTTTAGGTTAAAAAAAATAACAGAACCTTCCTGAGCTAAATTCTAGACATGATACAAATTTAAAGTAATGAAAGATGCTATATTGGAGGTGGGGGGTTAGTTTGGGGGGTTAGCAGGGAGTTACAGTTTTTTTCTTTCCTTAAGAGAATCCAGAGAGCTATTTTTGCTCTGTAGAGATCCAAAAAGCTTGACCTGCAGAAATACACAAGACAAACAGGTAAAGGTGAAGAAGCCAGACAGAAAAAGTTACAATAACCCCTGTCTGTTCCCCAAATATATCAGTAATGAAAGATTTAACTATTCTTTAAACAATATGCAGTCCATAATACAGTAGAATTTGATGATTCCAGGCTAGTTGGGACTATTCTCTGCTTATTTGCTGTAATTCTAAGCTCAAAGGCAAAGACTTTTACTTTCCCTGTAATACCTCCCTTGGAACAAAATAATACTTAATGCTTATCGTTTGATTTCATAAATAGAAAGAAGAAAATCAAGAGAGTTGGGTAACTGATTTTCGTTGGGAAGAAATGCGACATTTTAAGTCTTTTACTTTTTAATATTTTCATGAACGGTACAATTTTTTGCCCATTGACACTGGCCCAAAGGCTATGACACTGCAAAATTGAGAGACTAACAACTTATTATTAATATATTTTTTGATGGAACACTTGGTTTTGCTTACTGTTAGAGGAGTGGAATTGAGTAACAAACTCAAATATTCTATTACAAATAAGCATACATTTTTTTACTTTCCTCTGTGATATGGAATGCTTCCACTTATACAGATAATAGACTAAGTCTTACTCATTACACGTACAATAATTTGTCTATTGAGTTGGTTGATGCAACTGTAAGCCTTGTTTTCAATCCGGTGAAAGTGTATTGATAATCTAAAATATTAATTCCTATATATCAAAAAGGTCTGGGTAACATCCCCCTCCCCGAATACACATCCATTCACACATTCTCAGGCTGCTCCTTGCAACAGAGCTTGCTTTGGGGAGTAAATTTCAGCATAGCATCCAGGAGAAAAGGGCAACGACGCCCCTAGAACCGCCACGGTACCCAATAGCAACTTACTGGCTCAAAGTAAAAAAAGAGCATGTGGAGGGGGTCAGGTGGGAGGAGGGCGAGAAACTCCATCAAAGATGCAAGTGAAGACTTCATGCGGCATCTATAATAGATTCCATCTGAGAAGGAAAGATGAGAATCAAGGTTAGAAAACAGTGGCAAGGCGGCGTCCCTTGCCATGTTTCAATTCGTGCTGCACTAGCAACAAGCCACATATCTGCGTTGCCCGAGCGGGCTTACCCAGTGCCCACCTCCCCCCTTGGAATCACAAGGACAGGGGTCTCCTCCGGCCCAGGAGTGCTAATTAGCCGGGAACACTTTGGGCAGAAACTCCAAAGGAGAAGGGAGCCGAGGGGCTACTGCCCTTCTCAGTAACCCAGGAAGCCCTCTCCCGCGTGCAGGTGGGCGAGGGCCCGGGCTGGAGGACGCGGGCCGAGGAAGGGAGTTCCCATGCCTCTCCCAGCGACCCTCGCCCACCCCGCCGGGGAGTGTCTGAGCCCGACGGCGGCTGCCGCGGGGACTGGGCGGGTGGCGCAGGGCGGCGGCTCGGCTCAACCACTGCCTTCCCGCGTCCCCACCCCCTCCCCGCCCGCCCCCAGCGCGGCCTTGCCCGCCCCCTCCGCCCCCTCCCGCGACGCCATGCGCAGGCTCAGTTCCTGGAGAAAGATGGCGACAGCCGAGAAGCAGAAACACGACGGGCGGGTGAAGATCGGTCACTACATCCTGGGGGACACGCTAGGGGTCGGCACCTTTGGCAAAGTGAAGGGTGAGAACCCCCGGGGCAAGGCTTGGCCCCAGCTAGAGAGCCAGGCGACTTCCGCTTTTCGCACCTCTTCATCCTCCCCTGCGCACCACTACGTTCCTCGTCTCCCGGGCTCGGCAGCTCCTGTCCTGGCTCCTGCGGGAGCAGAGACCGAGGCCGCCGCGGGACTATGGCGCGGCCTTCCGAGGCCGGCTCGGGCTGCGGTGGGGACCGGTCGCCATGGCGACGGCGCAGTGACCGGAGGGGCTTGGTCGGTGTGAGGGGCGGGGATGCGGAGGTGCAAACTTTCCCAGGTGGGAGAGTCAGATTCTGAGCGGTGCGCTCCGGGTTCTGGGTGAGGGCGCCAGGGTCTTAGGCGGGAGCCCGGGGAAGGTGGCCTCCTGTTTGCCCCGGTC
The DNA here is from genome assembly GCA_963575035.1 of Avahi laniger. NCBI lineage: Eukaryota > Metazoa > Chordata > Mammalia > Primates > Indriidae > Avahi > Avahi laniger. The sequence continues at coordinate 8,600 of CAUYSK010012049.1, read as the reverse complement.
GTGCTCCCTTGGCTCAGGGCCAACCCATCGCTTCCTTGGCGGTTCTCAGCGTTGTCCGCATTTCCGTCCTCTTTAGGAGGCTGTCGACTTACCTGCCCCTGGTGTTTCCCAAACGTGAGTAGTGTTCCCCCAAAAGTAAGGTTGCTTTGGGGGTAGCCTACAGAATGAAAAAAAAAAGCCATCTCGTCGGAAAGGATCACCGATTTTTTCTGAGCAGTTGATGAATTTAAACTGGTTCTGTATTTGTGACGCATAGTGTACGCTCTGAATGAGACTCTGTGCCTTTAGTGTTTCTGAATTACCAAGAGTTTTGCAGTCTCTGTAAGCCAAACCTGGTAGTCAGTGCAGATGTTACCTCCAGATAGCATTTATTAGTTTATTAATGCAGTTCATTTCCATTTATTTTCAAAGGATATTTAATATTTTAATAAACGTTTTAGTGCACATTATTCGAACTTTTTCTTTTTTAAAAACAAAAGTGTAGAATCTCTTATCCTATGTTCCAAGACAGTATTCTGGAAATAATAAACCTGCTGCACAGTCCACCAATTCTGGCACAGAAAGTTTAATTGCAAATTTTGTGAGGTATAAATTTTTTTTTCTTTAAAATATTTGACTTTGTTATTAGGAATGTAGAGGAAGGAAGTTTGGAACAGATGAAAATAATTCATGCATTGGCTTTGGATAAATAATAGACTATGGCTTTCATATACTAAGTTCCTGGTAAATATTTGATTTGAAAGAAAGAAAGTTTGTGAAAGTCTGTACGGTGAATTAACTGAGCCTTGCTGTTCCAGAGCTAAATAAACATTTTCTGATTTTATCTAGGGTTGGAAGAGGAGAACCCTTCCTTCTCTTGCCCTTTGTGAGTCATAGAACTGGAAAATTGCTGTATAGCCCACAGGGAAGCAACTGCCTAAACCTTCTTGTGAAAATCAGCAAGGCCAACAATGTAAGGAAGTAAGAAACAAATGCCAGAATAGGATAATAACAGCTACTAGGGCGGGTCCATATCAGGCCAGTAAAATGTTTCTGTGCCCTCAAAGTTTTTTATTTTTGGCTTTGTTATTTCTTGTTAGCAATTACAAACTGCTTTTTAGTTTACAAGTATTTGTAAAAAATGCTCATTAATGCCCCCATCCCTTCCCAGAGTTCTTACTGCTTGGATTATGGTATTAATTATTCCCCTAATATAGATCTGAGTGAAGGCGGGTCTATTTGCTGAGAGGCTTTTGGCATAGCAAGTAGGAAAGGAAGAAGAGATTTTTCATCTGCTGAATTTGGTCTGTGGTATGGCTGTGACATGAATCTCTCTAGTGACTTAGCTGTTTCTTAACCTTCACTTCTTCACTCACCTGTGCTTCTCTTGAAGTACCATACTCTGTAAAGTCAACAATGTCCCCAAATATAGAAAAGCCAATATTAGAGGATCATAGGTTTCATGGATATGGTTACGTTTGTTTATGAACACATTTGCTGATGTTGGTGGTCAAAATCTTTAACCAGTTCATTTTTTAAGTTGTTAAACAGTTGGGATGCTTTTTGCCACAAGTAATGGAAAATCTAACTCAACTTAGCCAAGAACATATCTATGGTTCTCTCTCCAAGACCAGAAGTCCCAGCATACCTCTCATGAGTTTCATTGGCTCATCCAGTCCCTCTGGGTAGGGATGCCATGTGCCAATTGGTTTAGGCTTATGTTCCTAAACAGGCACTAGCAGCAATCACAGCTCACTGCAGTCCTGAACACCTGGGCTCAAACAATCCTCCTACCTCAGTCCCTCCAGTGGCTGGGACTACAGGCGTGTGCTGCCACACCCAGATAATTTTTCTTATTTTTTTGTAGAAAAGAGGTCTTGCTATGTCCCCATGGCTGGTCTTGAACTCCTGGCCTCAAGTGATCCTCCTGCCTGGGCCTCCCAAAGTGCTGGGATTACAGGTGCGAGGCACTGCACCCAGCCTATAGGGTAGTAATTGGATAATATAAGGAGACAGGAGAGACACCTACACGGAAATGGGTATTGTTAGGGTACAGAAAGAGGGACATGGATGCTCAGTGAATAGGCAAAAATAGCCACTATAGTGATGTTGGTAACTAACACCAACAATCTTAATTTGATAAGAATTCTTATAAATAATAGGATTAGTCATGTATTTTAATTGGGACAATTTGGAATAGAGCTTTTAAAGTTAGTTATATACATTGGGTAGAAATTGGATGCAAACATTAAGGAAGATTATGATACTGGTATTCAGAAAAATGTCCAGTATGATATTCCATGCTTACAGGAAATTTAATTTTTAGGAGGCAAGGACTATAAATTAATAGTGATTGCTTCCTATTACAGGCTAGAAAAAAAATCTTTTAGTTATTTAATGGTAACATTTTGAGGGGAAAGTTTAAGCAGAAAACTAGGATTAGTTTGAGATTATGCTTGAATTATCTTTATTATTTCCAAGGTATCTTTTTTCTTTTTCATTCTGGGTGTCAAGGTTTTTTTTTTTTTTTAAGAGATGAGTTCTTGCTCTGTCACCCAGGTTTGAGGTCAGTGGTATGATCATAGCTCACTGCATCCTTGAACTTCTAGACTCGAGCCATTCTCCTGCCTCAGCCTCTTGAGTAGCTGGGATTATAGAAGTGAGCAACGGCACATGGCATGGTTGTCAGGATGTTAGTCTCCATGCCTTTGTGAGGCTTCCCCCACCCCTCTTTAAAAGCATGGACGAACAAAGTCATGTTATTACAGTAAATTAAAAGGCAGTTTTTGTTAGTTTTCCTAGACAAGTTGGTCTTTGTAGTGGGATGGATGTGTCTTCAGCAAATCAGTTGTTTGTACCTGTAATCTATGTATTGAGCTAGTGAGTATTTCTATGTAAAACTGTAATTTCAGGTAAATAGGTGACTGTTCTCCTTGTGAATGAATCACAGTAGGAATTATTTTAAAAAATCTAAATATGAACTAGAGCTACATAATATCACCATGAGTGAATCTCAAGAATGTAAGGTTAAGCCTCAAAAGCAAGTTATAGAATACTTACAGTTTAACGTTATGTATACAAATTTTTGCAAAATTTGCAAAATGACTCATACATTGTTGGTGGGAGTAAAAATTGGTATCACCTCTCTAGGGTATGGTAGTATTTATAAAAATTAACCCAGCAATTCAGCTTCTAGGAATTTAGTCTGTAAATGTACTCATGTGTGTCAAATAATGTGTTACTCATCACCATATTGTTATAAATACATAAGATTGGAAGTAACTTTTCTAATAGTGTAATAGTTAAATTATGGCTTATCTACATAGTGAAGTACCTTGCAAATATGAAGAAAAAAAGGGAGGAACTTTATATAATTTAGAGAACAATTTCCAAGGTATATTTTTAAGAGGAAAAAGTAGAACACTGTGTTTAGTATGTATGCCTGCCATTTATGTATAAAAGATAGGGGCAAATATGTATCTAAGTGTGACTGCTTATGTATGTATAGTATGTCTCTTTAAATATTCACACAAAATTGTGTTACATTCCTTACTCAGGGAGGGGAAATTAGGTAGCAGGAAGATATTGCACTGTATATGCATTTGTACTGTTGAATTGTGTGTGTAGTGCAGGTATTATGTATTCAAAATATATAAAATTAAAAATTTAAAAATCATCATAAAACTGTTACTATATTGTTTATGGATTCATACATATGTAGTAAAAATATATAAATGTGTGGGAAAGACAAACACCCAGTTCAGGATAGTGATTACCTCTAGGGAAATATGAAGGAGAAATTAATCTGGGAGGAGTTTACAGGGCTTTAGTTGTATTTGTAATGTTTTACTGCTTAAGCTGGTGGTAGTGCATGGGTATTTGTTACGCTTTTTGGTATGCCTGAAATATTTTATTAGCATTCTTAAATTTCTGTCTATAGCTTTTAAAGCTCATCTGTCTCCAGGATTAAGCTATTTCCCAACACTTTTAATAGTGAATTAAAAAAAATTTTGTTTATTATTTTTGTTTTTTAATTTTATTTCTTAATTTTTCTGGTGGTGAAATTTTTATTCTTTTAAAGTAGGAATGAAATGGTTAGGTGGTTAGAGTATCTTCAGTAGCTATTTCTATCTTTGTGGCATCTCTATCCTATTAAAATCCTCTTTCAAAGTATGATTTTGTTTCACTTCAGGATTATATATCTGATTAGAAGAATGTTTGTTACAATATTCTACAGTTAGAATTCCCTTTAGAGAATAATAACATGGTCGTTAGCTAATATTTAGTTGATTAATCTGCTGTTCTTGTGAGGGAAGACATTGTGAGTGTTAGTAACCTTTGCTGTGACACGTAAGTCTTCCACGGCCAAAATATCTGTCTTCCATTTCATTTAAAAGTAATACCTTAGAGCTGTTGTAAAACTGACAGTCTGAAGAGAAAAGTTTGAACTTTGAAAAAGCAGGGTGGGCCGGGGATTCCTTAGTCATGCATATTCTTGACAAAGTCCATTTATTACATTCATTGACTGTGGAGCAGCATTTAGTTTGGCTGCAACTGAGTTTACTCACTGGAAAATCTTTAGCCCAGTTTCGAGAAAACAGTTGAAGTTCTGAGATCGTGCTAAGCTATTTTTCCCCTTCTACTGCAAAAAGATGGCGGGCTAGAGTGGATAGGTCAAAACACTTAGAGTCAGAAGACCTGTCCCAACTTGATCACAATAGCTTTACTTTGGCAATTTTCAGAATCTCTCAGCCTCTATTTCTTTACCTGTAAAAGAAGATGATACCTGTATCATAGGTTTATTGTGAGGCTCGAATGTGATAATGTGGGTCTTTTCTAAGCTATAAGCTACATATATATATTTTTTTGAGACAGGGTCTTACTTTGTTGCCTGGTGTTGCCTGGGCTACAGTGCAGCGGTGTCATCATAGCTCACTTCAAACCTCAAATTCCTGGGCTCAAGTGATCCTCCTGCCTCAACCTCCTGAGCAGCTGGGACTGCCTGCCACCACAGCTGGCTAATTTTTCTATTTTTTGTAGTGACAGGGTCTTGGTCTTGCTCAGGCATGTCTCAAACTCCTGGCCTCAAGTAATCCTCCCTGCTTAGCCTCCCAGAATGCAAGAATTACAGGTGTGAGCCACTGAGCCCAGCCAAGACAGTATATTTTTAAAAGTATTAATATTATGCTGCTGAAACTTTAATATTGAAGTAATGTTGGTAATTGCGTTCAACGAAAATATTTCTGTTCCTATAAGCAAGGAAAATGTAACAGATTATAGTATGATGGCCTTAAATTACCAAGATTTTGTTGAGATGAAAGAGAGGGGAAGAATGGGTAAGGTAGAGGGGATATTGCTTCCCCTGAGAGAGAAAATATTTTAGAGTCATCAGTGTTGGGATATTATTTCAGAATCTTAGAAGCAAAAATTTGTAACAAATTAAGATTGAGAAATACCAAGTAAAAGTGTAAGAGGTTTCTTTACTGTAGGACTTTACAGTCTTTACTGTGTTACTAAGCATAGTGAGTCTTCAGACTCACTGCGTCCTCTCCCAGACTTATTTGATTATGAAATCTTTTTCTGTGGAGAGTCTTCAATCTTAGTGTTTTGTAGAGCATGTTTTAGAAAAATTATTCTAATAATTTTCATTTTATGATTTTTTAGCCCATAGAAAATCAGAATCCTGAAATTGGAATATTGCAAAGGGAGCTGTAACAGTTGATTCCTGATAGGCTGTGAAGGACGGGGCACAACTTAAAAAAGTAGAAAACCATAGGAGCTGGAACATAATAGAGCCAGGAGCAAGAAGTCCTATCCAGTTAAATAACTCCCACTGGTACCATTATGTGAGGGCACAGGCGAGTAATTGATGCTTATATAAGTTGAACATTTGCTTGGTTCCCAATCATTATGTACAATGTGTTCCATCTGAGAAATCTTGGGTATGTGTAGTACAGTTAGAAAACTTGTTTTCAGAAAAGATTACTTTTGTTAACTTGTTAAATATAGTAAATGTCATATTTTAGAAAATTCACTTTTTAAAAAGTTTATTTTATTTATTTAATTTTTTGAGGCAGGGTCTCACTCTGTCACCCCAGTTATAGTGCAGTGGTGTCATAGCTCACTGCGATCTCAAGCTTCTGAGCTGGAGACATCCTCCTGCCTCAACCTCCTTAGTAGCTAGGACTACATGCCACCATGCCTGGCTAATTTTTTTCTGTTTTTTGTAGAAACAGGGTCTTACTCTTGTTCAGGCTGGTCTCAAACTACTGACTTTAAGTGATCCTCCCATCTCAGCCTCCCAAAGTGCTAGCATTGCAGGCGTGAGGCACCGCACTCAGCCAATAGTTTTATTTTTAATTGACAAGTGATTCTGTTTATTTATGGGCACAATGTGATATTTGAATACATGTACCCATAGTGGACTGATCAAATCAGGCTAATTAGCATATCCATCACCTCCAATAATTATCATTTCTTTGTGGTGAGAACATTTAAAATCTTTTAGCTAGTTTGAAATCTACAATACATTAATTATAGTCCTGCTATATAACTCTAACTTTGTACCTGTTGACCAATGTCTCCCCTTTTCTGTCTACCCCCTACCTGCCATCCATTTTACTCTCTACTTCTATGAGTTCAACATTTTTAGATTCCAAATATAAATGAGATAATAATATATTTGTCTGTGTCTGGCGTATTTTACTTAACATAATATCCTCTAGGTACATCCGTATTGTTGCCAATGACAGAACTTCTGCTTTTTTTGTTTGTTTTGTTTTTAAGGCTGAAGAGTATTCTGTTGTGTATATATATACCACATCTTTTGAATCCATTCATCCATTGATGAACACTTAGGTTGTTTACACTTCTTGGCTATTGTGAATAGAATGTGGATTCTGTTGCTCCTGGGTAGAATGTTCTGTATATGTCTGTCAGGTCCATTTGGTCTAAAGTGTGGTTCAAGTCCAGTGTTTCCTTATTGATTTTTTGTCTGGATGGTCTATCCAATGTTCCAAGTGGGGTATTGAAATCCCTAATTATTATTGTGTTGTAGTCTATGTCTTCTTTCAGACCTCTTCATAAACATTATGCTTTATATATTTAGGTGTCCTAATGTTGGGTGTATATATATTTATAGTTGTTAAATATCCTCTTGACAAACTGACCCCTTTTATCACTATATAATGACCTTCTTTGTTTTTTTTTTGTAGTGTTTGACCTAAAGTCAATTTTGTCTCAATTAAGTATGGCTACCCCTGCTCTATTTTTGTTTTTATTTGCATGAAATATCTTTTTCAGTCCCTTCATTTTCAGTCTTTGAGTGTCCTTTAAGGTAAAATGAATCTCTTGTAGACAGCATAGAATTGGGTCTTGTTTTTTATCCTTAAGCCACTCTGTGCCTTTTGATTGGAGAATTTAATCTATTTACATTCAAAGTAGTTACTGATAGGTAAGGACTTAACTAGTACCATTTTGTTAACTGTTTTCTGGTTGTTTTGTAGATCCTTTGTTCCTTTCTCTATTAGTTTCCTCTTTGGAGTTTGATAGCTTTGTGTAGTGAAATGCTTTGGATCTTATCTTTTTATCTTTTGTGTATCTAGTACAGGCTTTTGTTTTGTGGTTAGCCTGAGGCTTGCATAAAACATCTTAAAACTGGTGATGTAAGCAGACAAGAACTTACCTTTGATCACATATACAAACTCTATTTTTACTCCCTCTCCTCCTGTTTTATGCTTATGATATTATAATGTACATTTAAAAAATAATTTGTATTCTTAAAAACAATAGTTTTGCCTTTTAACCTTTATACTAGAGATATAGTTGCTTTTTTGCCATTACAGTATTAGAGTGTTTTAGATTTGACAATGTACTTACTTTTACCAGCACACTCATATGTTTTCATGTTACTACTTAATGTTCCTCTTCCTTCAGTTTGAAGAACTCCCTTTAGCATTTCTTATAAGGCAGATCTAGTGGTGATAAACTCTCTCAGCTTTTGTTTGTCTGACAGAATCTTTATCAGGGCCTCATTTTTGAGAGATTAGGTTGCTGGGTATAGTATTCTTGTTTACTAATTTTTATATTTGAAAAATATATATATAACTGTATAACTGATATAACTGTATCACTCTTAATGAAATGCCTCCTAGGACATTTTTTTTTCCCTCTGAGCCTTAGTTTGTCTATAATCTCGTAGGGCATTGACTGCCCTAAAAATGTTCTATCATTTTACTCTGTCATGAAAAAGGAATTAGTATACTAATTTCCATTTAAAAACAAACTAATTATGTATTCTGCCTATTTATTTAGTTTTCAACGTCTTTGTGTGTGTGTGTGTGTGTGTGTATGTATGAATTCAAACAGTCTCTTTTTTTTTTTTTTTTTTTTTTTTTATACAGAAATAACAAACATTCCTGGGCTATATTGCCAATATGTAACCCAAGCACACAGCAACCACAAACTCCTAGGCTGAAGCCATCCTCCGTCCTCAGCCTCCCTGGTAGCTGGGACTACAGGCATGTGCCACCATGCACGGCCAATTTTTTTTTTCTATTTTTAGTTGTTTGGCCAATTTCTTTCTATTTTTAGTAGAGACGGGGTCTCGGTCTTACTCAGGC
>CAUYSK010012048.1:0-75359 GCA_963575035.1 Avahi laniger | reverse complement strand
TGGACAACTAAAAATATATAGAAAAAATTAGCCGGGCATGGTGGTGCATGCCTGTAGTCCCAGCTACTTGGGAGGCTGAGGCAGGAGGATCGCTTGAGCCCAGGAGTTTGAGGTTGCTGTGAGCTAGGATGACGCCACGGCACTCACTCTAGCCTGCAAAAAAGTTTGAGAATCTTAATAAAAAAAAAAAAAAAAAAAAAAAAAAGCTTATTGTAAAGGTATGGAAGCTAGTAGTAGAGTGGTACTGACACAAAGGCAGACAAACAGACCAAAGGTACATAATAGAGAGCCCAGAAAGGAATCTACACATATATGGAAATTTTGTAGATGATAAGACAGATCATTACAGATCACTGGAAAAACATAAATGATGTATGTATATGCATGTATATAGGTATGTATAGTATAAATATGTACAATATATACGCATGTGTATAACTATATATACACATCTTATTTCATTTATGTTTTGAATATGGCCATTAATTGTTTCAGTAGCATTTATCTTTTGCCAGTGATCTGTAATAACATCTCTGTTATCTACCAAATTTCCATATACGCATGGATTCATTTCTGGGCTCTCTGTTGTATGTCATTGGTCTGTTTTTCTGTCTTTGTGTCAGTGCTACACTACCTATATACACACACATACATATATATACACACACACATATACGTGCATACATATACATATTATGAAGTTAGAGTAAGGAATAATTTTTAATAAGATACCAAAATATCAACCATAAGGAATAATTTGATAATTTGACCATCATAAATTTTTTAAATTTATTAAAATAAATTATTTTAAAAACCGAAAATATAAATTACAAATTGAGAGAAGATACTACAACATATATGACTGACATTAGATTAGGAAGCAGAATATATAAGAACTTCCACAAATCAATTAAGAAGGGAAAAACAACCCAGAAGCAAAATGGATAAAAACCATGAACAGATATTGCAAAAAAGATGAAATTAAAAAAACCAATAAAAACGCAAATCATCTCAGCCTGATTTTCCAAAAAGTTAAGTTGAATCACAAAGTACAATTTCATATATTACAGTTTGACAACTTTTTAAAATGCTGACAAAACCAAGTGTTGGCAAAGATGTGGAACATCTTTGTATATCTTCTCATATACTACCTGTATTGAAAATAATTTTATTCTATTTTGGAAAACAATTTTGCATTATATAATAACATTAAAAATTATGCATGATCTCATTCAGCATTGTCATTCTTAAATATATATGTATATTTGGGCATCCTTTCCATGCAAGCACCAGAATGTACAAGAGAAGTTTGGCAGCATTACTCCTAACACTCCCAAACTAGAACCCACCTAATAATCTATTAACAGTAGATAGATAAATAAACTGTGGCTTAATCACACAATGGAATAGTATATCACAATAAAAATGAATAAATAGATTCATCCAACAGCATGGAGGAATCTCACAAACCACAAGGAATGAAAAAAAGAAGCTCCAGAAGAACACACACAGATGACACCACTCATACCAAATTTCAAATCACATAACACTAAACAAGATATTGTTTAAGAATGTAAAAGTACAGGATAAAATTATATAGAAAAGCAAGATACTGATAAATACAAAGAAACATTACCCCTGGCAGGGAATGTAGGAGTCATAGCTAGAGAGGCCTAAAAGAGGTCTCCAAAATTGCATTATATTTTTCTTCATATATCTTATATGTTATATATATTCTTTTATATGTATAAAATATTTCAAAATAGTTTCAATGGATTTACAGGATGCAATGAAGGTCAATAAGATGTTAGGAGGGTTTAATGAAAGTTATGATGAGAGAAGGATTCTTCACATTCTGAAAAGCTACCCAAAGCCACCGAGTCTCTCTAGTTCTGGAAATTGTGGTATGCAAATATAAATCCTGGAAATGCTTTAGCTATTTCCCCTTTGTAAAGGAATAGATCTTAGGTTCAATGTTATATTACTGTCAAAAAAAGTAGAGGAAGAATGAAACTAGTACCTTGATGACACTGTTGAACTGTTGAATCAAACCACACCTGAAGCTTGTACTATCTATATAAGCTGTGATCCATCTAGATACATATGTCTATAAGTCCTCTTATTATTTAAAATACATGAATACTGTAGGGTCGTATTTTTCTTAAATACTAGTAAAACCATCAATTAAGAAGAAAAGAAAACCGTAGAATCTAATGCTAGGTATAAGAAGAAGGAGATAAAAGAATTTTAGAGTAGAGGGAGAGAGAATCAGGAAGGAAAAAAGAAAAAATAATCTACAACCCAACCTCACCAGTGTAGGCTCAAGTATGTTCCACAAAGCATCCTGAGGAAAGACCTCAGGATGGATCCTAGGCACTGTCTGAGACAAAGGGCAACCGGTCAAGTGCGCGCAGATAAGCAATGACCAGAACACTGGCGTGTCACTAACAGGTCACGGCAGAACTCCGAGAAAGGCCCAGGTTAAGCTTCCTGCCACCTGGGAGGGATGAGGGCATTAAAATCAGAATTTAATATTTCCGAAAAATAAACGTGCTATTTTTTGTATATCTGAGTTTATAGACTAGGATTCAAATCTGCTCCTTAGGCAAAGCCCCCAACATGGAATTTCCCAAAGCAGTCCTTGGAAAACACTAATCTCCCTTGAAGACGGTTTTGTGCTCATATAGGTTTAAATGTTGTATGCTACAACCTGTGCTAATTGATTCATAATACACCTTAGCATATTAAAGTCCTGCCATGAATCTTTCCCTAAATGCTTTGAGCAACGAACATTTCTAGAGGAACTTCTATCACAAGCCAAGAAGCTAGAACTGCATGCAACATTTTGGGAAACAGTCTCCATATAGCGTAGTCAGCCCCTCTGTCTACAGCGGGATGCCATGCAGTTATTGTCTCACTTAGTACACACAGCAGAACCCTGGGATCCATTTACTGCAGTCTCTGAGAGTGACATTTTTCCATCTTCTAGTGAGGTAATGGCCTTCTGCCAGGTCTGAACTCACCTCAAAATGAAGTTCAACGATCCCTGAATTTCAGTGCTTCTGCGGTCACAGTAACAAACTGTTGGTGAAAGGCTTCACCAGTAACTGTTAAATCGCATGAGTTTGTCAGGAAATGATAAAAGAGCACCCTGGAAAAGCACTCCCTCTCCACCCCCATCCCTTTAAAATACCTATGTTTGCATTTATTGTTTCATCCAGAGATTAGAAATCAGACACAGAGGATTGGTGCTAGCATTTTTAAAATAATATCAGAATTTAATAAGTTCAGACTATAGAACTGCTGACATCCTTCTATTGATTGAAGAGGTTTAGGCTGCAGAAGTAGCTTTCACTCATGTTCCACTCAAGGTTCCTGAACTGCTTACTTGTGGATTCCTGATGTGGAATGATGAGTAATGAGCAAGGAGGCTGATCAGAGATAAGGTTGAGCAAAGTGAAATGCCTGAACTGCTGGAGGTTGGGAGAGGTTAGGGGCAAACTCATAAAAGACTGCCCCACACTGCTCCAGGCCACTGTGTTGTTAAAATAGTTACAGAGACAGATTTCACAGCTGAGTCCTGTAACACCACTTTGCACAGCAAGTATGTTTTTAAAAGACGGTGAGTAAATTAGACTTTTTATAAAAACTTTAAAAATTTAAATGAGTTGGAATAGGTTCAGAGTTGGAGAATTAGGATATAAACTTATATATATGCATATATATATATATATATATATATAATGTACCCACATGTGCACATGTGTATAATCAATGCATAGTTTGAAAGAATTTTCATTATTGAGAGATGACAACTAAGCAAAACTCCCTTGAGCTATGAATATATTTTGCAAAGATTAGAAAGGAAAATACTAAAATATTAACTATGCCTGACTTCGGATGTTGTGATTATGGCTGGTCTTTTTCTTCCTTTTAGTTTTATGTATGCTCCAAAGTTTATGTGATAAATGGGATTCTCACCTCTGGGCCATAAAACATGTCGGTGCTGAATGTAACAGTGAGAGTTTTAACAATACACTCTCATGGTACATAAAACACAGGAGTGGCACAGACAGTATGCATGGGGGGAGAGAAATTTCCATCACATAAGGATAGCAATATGTGATCATTCCATATGATTCCACGTAAGTATAGCAAAATTTATTTATACATCCTAACAGTGGATGTTTAGATTGTTTCAAATTTTCCCCCATTATAAATAAAGCTATGACATAATTTTTTGCTCAAATTTTAGCTTTTTACTTTTTAGGATAAAGTCCCCAAAGTGAGATTAAAGGATTGATGAATGTCAATATCTTAAGGCTCTCAATGAATATTGCCATATTACTTTCCAGATTGATATACCAGGTAACGTTTATACCAGGAATATGTAAACAAATCTGTTTTAACTTGCTAGCTTCAATTATCAAAAATTTTACTTAAACTTTACCAATTTCACACAAAAAAGTTTCTCATTTTAGTATAATTTTTGTCTTCTTTGATTATTAGGAATGTTGCAACTTTTCTTGTAAGGTTATTTGCTATATTTACATTTCCTCTTCTGTGAATTGTGAGTTCTTCCTCTCAGCTCTATTAATTATTGATGCTCCAGGATTTTTAGTCAAGAAAAATATAACTTTTTACATTAACCTTTTGTCCAATATTTGTTGTGAATATTTTTCTGGTTTGTGTTTTAATTTTTTATGTGATAAATGTTATCTGTTTTTTCCCATTTTTTCTTTGCTTTTAAACTTTCAAAGGCCTTCTATATTCAGAGATCAAATAAATATTCACCCAACATTATTAAAGTTTTAAAACTTTTTTTTATTTAAATTGTAATCCCTTTATTGGATGTGAAACATGTGGATATTTTCTCCCATTCTGTAGGTTGTCTGTTTGCTCTCATGATAGTTTCCTTGGCTGTGCAGAAGCATTTTAATTTGATTAGGTCCCATTTATTTATTTTTGTTGTTGCTATGATTGCCTTTGGGGTCTTCTTTATAATTCTTTGCCTAGTCCAATGTCTATAAGAGTTTTTCCAACATTTTCTTCTAGAATTCTTATAGTTTCATGCCTTAAGTTTAAGTCTGTTATCCACCATGAGTTGATTTTTGTGAGAGGTGAAAGCTGCAGATCCTGTTTCAGTCTTCTACATGTGGCTATCCAATTTTCCCAGCACCATTTGTTGAATAAGGATTCTTTTTCCCAGTATATGTTTTTGTCTGCTTTGCCAAAGATTAGATGGCTATATGAGGATGGTTAAATATCTGGGTTCTCAGTTTTGTTGCATTTATTGATATCTCTGTTCTTGTGCCAGTACCATGCTGTTTTAGTTACTATAGCCTTGTGGTATAGCTTGAAGTCTGGTAAATCGATGCTTCCAAATTTGTTCTTTTTGCTTAAGATTGCTTTTGCTATATGGGGTCTTCTCAAATGTGGTATATGTATACCATGAAGTTCTACTTAGCCACAAAAAACAATGGTGATCTAGCACCTCTTGAATTATCCTGGATAGAGCTAAAGCCCATTCTACTAACTGAAATATCATAAGAATGGAAAAACAAACACCACATGTACTCACCATCAAATTGTTATTAACTGTTAAACACTTAAGTGCACATATAGCAGTAACATTCATCAGGTGTCAGGCAGGTAGGAGGGGAAAGGAGGAAATGTGTATATTTCCAGCTAATGGATGTGATGTGCACCATCTGGAGGATGGACACGCTTGAAGCTCTGACTCAGGTGGGACAAAGGCAATATATGTAACCTAAACATTTGTACCTCTGTAATATGCTGAAATTAAAAAAAATTAAAATAAATAAATAAATAAATTGTAATCCATGCAGATGTTTATTTCTATCAATGATATGAAATGAAAATGCAACTTGATGTTTCTCTGTATGTCTAATTTTTTCAACATTCTTTTCCTGGTAATACCTTCTTTATCAAATATATGAAATTATACTATATACTAAGATGTATTTCTTGTATACTAGAAAAAATGCTAATTTTTATGTTTATAAATGCAGAACTATGAAGTAAACTATTTGTACATTCTTTTAAAAGGCCACTCCTCTCCAACATATACCTCTGTTATGTTATGTAAATACTGATCCATCCATCAAGTTGCCTTAAACAAAAGATAGAATAAGAAACATATTATTCTTCCTCTCCCTGCTATGACCAACCAAACTAGTGAGGCTGCTGATTTAGCCTATCCTCTCATTGCTCCCAATTCCTAGGGCACGAACATTGGTCAGTCAGTCCCAAGGGTGTTTTTTGGGGTGTCTGGGACAGCCAAGGGCTCACAAGTTTGAGAAGATGACACTTGATGATAAAGATGAAGAGAAAAGTAGAATGGACACATCATGATGCACCAGTGAATGGAAAAAAAAGAACATTCTACACATCTGGCACTGACCCAGACAGTGACACTAAGGTGGAAAAGCTATTCATGGTTCAAGTACAGATGTAATGAAAGAACACTGGACTACAAGTGAGGAAGCCTGAGGCTTCAATCCTTATTTTGCCCCTAATGACACTGGACAAGTCAATAAACTTTGTAGGACCTTGAGTCTCTCATCTGTAAAAGGAATGGGCTCGGCTATTAGAGGATGCAGTTTGGAAGTTCACAGGCTAATTGCGCAGATATAATTTGGCTTGAATGGTGTTTTAATTTTTTTTTAATGAAATAGGACATTACACTCTCTTTTTAAAAGCCTCTATTGTTGTCATGCAGCTAGTTTCATTCATTTGTGTTACCTACCTGGCCTCAGAAGAGGTCTAAATGATCTCTAAAGTTCCTCCCAGCTTTATTAATGTACCCAATTCTTCGGAAATTCACATTGGCTCTGCTTTCAAAATACACTGGAATCTGACCTCTTCTCACCAACTCCACTGCTACCACCCTGCTCCAAGCCATCTGCCCGGATTATTGCCATGGCTTCCTAGTGAGTCTCCATGCTTCCACTCTAGCTATTCTCCAATCAAAGCAGCCAAAGTAGTCTTTTTAAAGTATAAATAAAGTCATCACTCAAATGCCACTTAATCAGGGACACTTACTCTGACTTCCCTGTTTTCAATAGCAATCCCTTTTCCCAAACTCCTGATCACACTTGCCCTGCTCCATTTTCCAGGTAGAACTGTCTCCTTCTCACATACTATGTAATGCTCTTATATGTTGTGGGTTTTGTTTCAGTTTTGGTCTGTTATGTCCCACAGGAAAGCAATATCACCAAGGCCAGGAATTTTTTTGTCAGTTTTGCTCAGTGGTTACTTTAGTGACAGGGCCTAGAATAGAGCTTGGCATAGAGTAGGTACTCAATAAATAATTGTGAATAATTATGAACTTATCAATAATTTCTCTCTCTCTCTTTTCTAGAGTAAATTCTTCTGGTTCCAAGAAGTTACAACAATGAAGTGGCAATTCAAAATGGAGATAGGATCCTCTTCTCTAAGTTCTCCCATTACAGCAAATCACTCCACACCCACTCCACACCCCACAAAATTCTCAGCAAGGACATCACTCTCCAAATCAACAGAGTTGGGGAGACTTTTATGTGATAAACAAAAAGGCAGCCCACAAAGAGATGAGTTCAAACTGAAGGAGACTTCTTTTCAACAGCCATCAAGTAAGGAATCAATATGAGGACCAATTTATAAAACAAACAAGGCAGCCAGTCCCAAATGCAGGCTCAGGGATGCTCATATGAAATAGGTAAATAGGTTACAAGATATCTTCTATGTTCTCTGAGCCTATCATCCCTTCGGGTTATCTCCAGGTCTGTTTGCTGAATTCAAACACACCGACAAAAAGATCTTTTGTTTCTAAAGAGTAATACATTCTTTTTCAAAGACTAGAAAAGGTCAAACTCCAAAAAACCTGAGTCACTTGCAACACCTTTTGGATAGATCCATTTTAAGTGTGCACTGAATGAGGACACACTCCCCTCACAAAGGTGACCAATCTTACTGGGGATGGACACTCTTCCCCTCTACCTGCTGCATCCTTTCCTCCCTCTCTTCACCTGTCAAGAACTGAGGGTGTGGCTCAAATCTGGTCACAGATTTTTAGATGTCAAAGACCAACACAACTGAGAAATAAAAGAATAAAGAGAGATGAGGAGAATCATTCTATGGTTGCCAACTTTTTATTTGCGTCAAGCAAATATGTCCAACGGGATATTTTAGCACAATCACAGAAAAAAAAATAGTCGCATAATCTCAAAATGAGTTTAATAATTTTAATGTAATCTCAAAATGAGTTTAACAATTTTAACTTCATGAATTCCTTTTCTTTTCTCACAGTATAAAGTGTAGGTAAGAGAAATTTTCTGAGGAACCAGTATTTGACGAGCACGGACACAAATGCCCTTGAATCTTTTATTAGGAATGACAAAATCTCAGAATTAGGCTTCACCTGGGAGCATGGACATGATTCTAACATCATGTTTCACATTAAGGTGAAAGAGAGGACCTCTGCCTCACTGGGTTTCAGACATGCATACATTATGGCATCTCCTCTAAGTCACAGCACTCCACAGTGGTTAGAGTCTGCGAGAGAATACTCGGAGTTCATTGGCAAGATCCCAGATTTTGGAGGGTGTATTCACAGTGACTGCAACACAGTCCAGGTCTTTAGAGAACTAGGCAACTAGCTTTCCTTTTTTCCGTTCCTTTCAGAATTCTTCAAAAGCTTTTGCTGATGTGCAAATGGCACAAGATCTTATACTAAGAAAGCCATAGTAGTATAGTCAATTCCATTGTAACTGGAAGCTATCAAATAAAACTTTAAAACAGGTTGTGCAAACCAGTGGTGCACAAGCAGCATATAGCACTCAAGTATTTTTTCAGTTGGATGGGGCACCAAGAATATACCCAAACTTTAGCTACCTGTGTTTAAAAATTGTTAACTACCTTTACATAAGATTCTGGATTTCCGACTTCTCTTGAAAAATCTGGAAATTTGGCAACAAGGGGCCCTCATTCCAGTGTGGCCAACAACGAAATAGACCATGCCCTCTTCCCTGGGCTGAGTCATTATATTACATTATATTATTTGTCTGGTGTCTGTAAGCATCTTTGTTGGTAATTTCTGGCTTAGTGTATGGAAGGTTATTTATACTCCAATCAATCCCCAGAATGATCAAAAAATGCTTAGAAAAAAATCACCAACAAGGAGGAAGGGTGAAAGAGAAGAAACAATTAAATGAAACCAGGAATAGGGTCATGACCCACAGTATCCACCACGCAATTCTATACACTTTGCTGGAAATGAGCTGCAGAGTTGGTTCCAGGCTTCTTCACAGCTGACCACAGCTTAGAGTCTGAGACCAAAACAAAGTCAATTTTTCTTCCTTTAGTGAAATACAGCATTTCTGTAGCAGTAACATTAAATCCCATGAAGCAATAAAACATGAAACAGAGAGGAAGACAAGGCAGTGTGAAGTACCAAAAGACGTGATCTTCTTAGTGACAAAGTGATCTGGGTGGTCTCTGGTGGGAGAGGGACACCAGTGAGTAATGTATAAGATGGAGAGGTCTGACAAAGCGGGCCTCAGTTGAGCCTGGGAAGATGGGTATGTCATAGTTAGGCAGATCTCTGCACCGGCCGTACAGAGGAAACTACAACTGTGTCAAAACAACTGGAGAAAATGCTATCAAATTCATTCAGCCATCAGGTAATGCCTTTCATTTCCAGCACATCTACTTTGCTTCCTGAAGTATTTTCTTTATTTGGGTTGTGTCAAACTATGGGAAACTCTAAGGTAGTTAAAAATGAAATGCCTCTTAGAGTTTAGTGCATAAGTATCTCAGCTTTGAGACTTTGGGATCCAATTTCTTTCTTTCTCTTCAAATCGAGATCACTCATGCATGGCTAGACCAACTTGTTTTGTGTGGGGGCTGAAGGGAAAGGCTGACAGCCACCAGGCTGGTCTCTGAAAGGAATGGGTCCCACTCACGGTGGCAGTCTGTGTCCCCCTGACACTGGCACCCCAGTGCAGTGGATTGCTTTTGCTCTCTCTTTGTTAAATCTGTATCAAGCATCATCAAGACAAATTCTAGCAAGTACTCGACAATCCCACCTCTATTTCTGCATGTCGCTGATATAGAGTTTTGTGTGGCCTAAGCAAAATTAATGGCAAATCCATTTGGCAAAGCAAAACAAATCTAGAATTAACAAACAGCACTGCTACCGCTTCTCAGTTTATTAGCAGAGAGAGATTTATTTTGTGCATTTTCTTCAGTTCAATATCTTATCTGTATCAAAATGAGGAACAAAGAGCTCATCACATCAATAATGGAATTTCAAGCAGCCATGGGGATAGGTATAAAATTTTCTTCCCTACGTATATGGAGATCTGTGAGTTCCACAGGGAATGGCCTCCTTCCAGATGAATCAATTAAAAAATTACAAAGCATTTTGGTCGCTGAGTCAGATGGACATGAGAACATCACATACTTCCTCTCTTCTCTATACTGCAGAGGTAGAAAGTTGAAATCGTTTCATGAGATATTGACTACATTCTCATATCAAAGCAGTCATAGTCATTATAGAGTCTGCTAGTACAGAGTCTCCCCTATCTGGGGAGGATTTACAGAATATTGGCTGCTTTCAATTCACAAAGACCTAATTTTAAAGCCAGGGTCTCAGATACCATGAATTCACTTCATTTGCATATTACACATGGAGCAAAGCCATTTCTTGAGTTTCTGACCATTAGCAATTTTACAGAGGTGGTAGTTAAGATAACAGTCTGCTTTCTTGGGAAAATATATATTTTTTCAAGGCTAAGAATCATGAAGATCAGATTGTTATTCAGCCTCAGAATCTCAAAATCTGTATTTCATTTTCAGTTAGGCCCTGAAGAAAAAGTGGTAAAAATATGGGAAGAATGATTGCAGGTGCTCTTTTCTCGTACAGAGAAGGGAAGAGCAAAGTGGAGAGGAAAGAAAATATATCAGGGGATGCATTTCTGTCTTGTCTGACTTTGGACAGCAGCAGGACAGAGCTTGGGTGGGATGGGGAGGGAGGTGACAGAAGAATCAACCTAGCAAGGTCATAAGGGAAGCAGACTAGTGACCAAGTCCAGAGAGGTCAGTAACAGCTGGAGGGAGGAGGCAGACAGTTGCACAGGTCCATCAGGCAAAAGATCATGACCAAGGTGTTGAACCTTGAGGAACCATAACCTGAGGATTAAAAGGTCAGGGACCTGGGTCAAAGAGGTTAGGATGTAGGAAAGAGATCCCAACACAGACACTATCTGTCATATCCCACAGCACTTCTGGGCTGGAAGGAGAGTTGGGATTCTCCTGAGAGACTGAGTACTTAGCCAAGCTTAGGAAGCTGCCTGAAACAGAGGGACCACATACTGGCATTGCCGGCTTCCAGCCCAGTTCTCTCTCCATTCACCCTGCTGCCTCTCAGCAAGACCTGAGTGTGTCCTTACATCAAACACAACCCAAAGAAAGTGCTTCCCTTGGCCACCCGGGGCTGGTTCTACACAGAAGCTGAGCTTGAGACTGCCGGTGGCCACAGAACCTACCACAGCTGGAGAGACAAATTACTGAATGAGAGGTCGGGTAATCCTCAACATTCTGGATTGTGTCTGCCCCATGTAGGGCAGAAGGGAACATAGTCAGTGACTGGTATCCTCACTGAAAGGATGTCAGAAGCTTAGATGTGTGGCTAGAATCAAGATGGAATCGGTAGATGAGAATTGGAGGTAGCACCCACTGAGCCAATTGTTAGACAAGGTCCTGAGAGCAACTGTTGCATTTTTATTCTTAGAGACCAAGCCTCCGCGTCCTTTAGGCTTTAAAGGGCCTTGCCCTCATAGGCAGGAAACCACATCTACTGTTCCAGAAGCCTCTGCTCCACAGCTCACGATAGGACAAGTAAATCTGGATGTAAGCCAGAGATACAGGGTCTGGTCCCAACAAAGCAGAGGCTTCAGGCTGTGCTTCCTCTGAGACAGCTTCGTTGGAGACCCAACACCTTTCTGGAGCAAGGGCCGGGGTCCTGGCTTTGGGGACTTGAAAGTAACTTGATAGAGTCATCCTGATGTTGAAGGAATCAGCATGCCCTGGACAATAGAGCTGTGGGATTCCAGGAAAGGGAGTTACTCATTTAGTGCTCTGTCCATGCCTGCCTTGCTTATCACTGTGTGCCCTGCAGCTGGGAGAGAGCTCGCTGGAGAAGGTGCCCGATAACATACAGTGAATGAATAAATAAATTCTACGATGTCCAGTTTTCTACTACTAGCTATTTGCAGTTGGTCAAGTGACCCCTGAACATTACAATATCTTTCTTTATAAAACATAGGGAATTTGAGCATAACCCAGAAAAGTTTGAAGAACTTATTATATGGTGCATTTGCTCAGAACCTAAAGCATGATATTCTAACTATGATCTTCAGACCACCTACCTCTGAGACTTCAGATTCCGAGGCCCTAACAGACCGACTGCACCAAAATCCTTGGGTGGGGGGAGATGGGCACAAGAATCTGAAGCTTTCACAAGCAATACAGGTTATGCTTATGCACACAACAATTTGAAGAACACTGAGATTTACATTTACTGGAAAATACTACATTCTAGGCCCTAATCTTGAGGCTTCATACACATTGTCATTTAATCCTTACCTATAAGGCAAGTATTATCCTCCTTCTTTTCTAGGTAGGGAAACTGGTGTGAACGAGGTCACCTAGCCAGTAGGCAGCTTAGCCAGGATCCATCCCTATAACAAATCAAATATTCTGTGTTTTACCTTCAGTTTTATTTTACTTTAATTTTGATAAAAGCATATGTTTATGGTAAAGAACTGAGAGGGAATTTGGTTTTATTTGGTGGGCACTCGTGTCCTCACAGTCTATCAATGTAAGGAGATGTCGGAGAGGGAAAGACATAGGGAGGAAGGAAAATAGCAACATGGATGAGCAAATGCAATGTTTACGTTCAGAAGTAAAATGTTACAATTGGATTTTATAGTCTTGAATTAAAATGGTTAGCAATATTGGGCTACTTTCCTATAACATGGTTAGAATATGACCTTGTACCAATATCACCACCCCAGGTAACCATCATGACCTGCCTATAGGTACCCTTAATACCTGATACAGTCATGTTGGTCTTAAAAAATTGAGTTGCTCCCTCAGCCAAAAAAGACACAAAGTCACTGAAAGCTGCCATGTCACTTTTTAATTGTGTTTATTCTAGTTAAAATGGCTTTTTTTTTCTTCAAGGCAGTTGTTACTGTCAAATATCATCTGTATAAGCACTCCTGGAGCAAAATGGCATTGAGTATTATTTTGTGGATGTGTAAACAATTTCTTCATGCTCCCGAAAGAGTTAACTGGCTTCATACAAGGAGGAATAAGTAATTTATTTTTCATAATCCAGAGAAATAAAGGCCACTTCTTAAAAGTACCAATGCATTATCAAAGAAAGTACATCTCTAGGTAATACAATCTGATAATAAAGCACTGGAGTTGGTCAAGAGTCTTAGAGTATGGTTCCATCATTAATCAGTTTGGTGTTTTTAGAACCAAAAAAAGATTTTTCTGTCTTGTTTTAATCACCTGTTGCAATATCTACTGCTACTATTTCAGAGGGGTTTAAAGATTCAATTAAGTTAATAAATATGAAAGAGCTCTGAACACATAACTTGTTATTCTAAAGTGATGAATAAGGATCACATCTGAACAAAACCACGTTTCGGTTTGGATTCCAGGAGCTCTGGGCACTTCCTCTCTTCCTACCAAGCACTCCACTGGCAGCTGTTCCATACACCATCTCGAAGCACGGATTTAGGTAAGTGATTCCTCAAGGTACTTTGAGCACCTCACAGAAAGAGACATTTGAAGTGCAAATTATTATTTTTATAGAAGATATTACGAGAGCAGGGCAGCAGTTACTACAATTACTATTCAGTGAAGAATCTCCTTAAGTGCATATGGCAGACGTGCTTGGTGAACTCAAGTATTTTCATGGGTCTTAAAGGTTTAAACTAATAACACCTAT
The DNA here is from genome assembly GCA_963575035.1 of Avahi laniger. Lineage (NCBI taxonomy): Eukaryota > Metazoa > Chordata > Mammalia > Primates > Indriidae > Avahi > Avahi laniger. Next base: position 61,333 of record CAUYSK010012048.1, on the reverse strand, counting down.
ATAGTTACTGAAGATAATTTGATGACTATAATATACATAGATAGATAGGTTCATTACTACAAATGATTTCAGTGCGATATGAAGAAAAATCGAAGCTGCTACTATTAGCTTCAGGTTTATGCTGATGTGGCTGCCCAACTCCCCTCTGACACCTTCCCTGCTTGTTCTAAGTAATAGAATCTCAGACTATTACCCACTTGCTAAGAAATCTCCTCATCTGTAAAATGAGGAGAACAGAGGTAATCTCCATGGCTCCTTCCAGCTGTATGAGTACCCAATGGTTTCTGTATAGTGTACAAAATAACAATGGTGAGCATCTTATCCAACAGACACAGAATTTTTGGCAACTTTCCCTTATCTCTGCGTTTCAGATACCTTGATTGCAGCAGTTACATTTTATACGATTTGTCCATCCAATGCCTTTCAGTTGCTGTTCTAGTTCAAATCTCTCCCTACCTTGACCAAATGTCATTCACTGCAAGATGCCACTCAGGCACAAACACTAATCAACAGATAAAAGATGAGAAAAGAGCACTTTCCCAGGCCCATAAGAGGGGTGAGGCTTTGGTTTAATGAGTGGTTCTAACACATCAACAAGGAGAATATGTTGACTGCCAGGGATGAACATTAGAGAAACATGGGGTTCAGAGGGGGAAAATGTGGTTATCCAGCAGTCTCCAAAAGAACAAAACTCTGGAGCTCAGAAACTAAACCAATTCTATTGCCAGAAAGGTTATCCGCTATTGTAGGGTATGAATATTTTGTCACTTTCCCAGAGCCTCAGTATTACATGCCTAAATGGTCTCCTTTCTTTGCTGACTCCACGCTCACCCAGCTACCTTCTGCTTAACAACTCAATGTCCCAGTAACCTCAATAAAAGAATGCGGATGGGGGACAGAAGAGGTGGCAGAAAGGGTAGAGAAAGCCCTGGATATGGAGGTTTGAGATTTGATACCCCCATAAAAAGAATATTGCAAGATAAAGTGATTCTTATTTATAGATCAATTATGATGATATTAACATATAATATTTATCAAGCATTGGTAATGACCCAAGCACTATTCAAAGTGTTTTGCATGTATGGGCCCACTTAACCAACACAGTATCTTATGAAGAAGATCCCATGCTAGTATAAAGAAACTGAAGGTGAGAGAGATTAAATAATTTACCCAAGGTTACACAGTTTAGGAGTGGCAGAGGACTTGAGCTCTAACCTCTGTATCGTTCTTCTAATTTAGTTTTCACGAGGCAGAGACCTCTTTGTACTCACAAGACGGAAGGTCAGATCTGGAACGTGGTGACTCAACTAAGATGCTGTTCCCGGGAGCCCTTGCCTGAGGTACTCTTAGACAAAATCCTGATAAATAGGGCCTTCAGATCTCCACATAACCCCAGGCCCAGTGAGCCCCAGATAAAAGGAAGTACTTCCTCATCCACGATAGGACAAACAAGAGACATGACTCTGAGAGGTTGGGAAATATCACCTGTGAATGTTCTCTAAAGTTTGGAAAGGGGGAATAAGAAATGCCCTGGTGCACCTTTCCAATTCCCAGGGAGAGATGACATTCAGGATGATGTACCATGCTCTCTACGCCTCACAAAGCCACTGAACGAAGGTCTAATTACTACCTGTTTTATGTCCAACTACAATGTTTTTTACATTTGCCGACTTGTGTCCATTCTCACTGCCATCCCTCTCATCCAGATTTCCTTATCTCATGCCTAATGACCACATTAGCCTCCTAGCTGCCTTTTGTGATTCCAGCTTTTACCACCTCTACCTCACTCTACACAAAGTAGCCACACCAATCTCTTCAATATTGTCTTCATTACAACACTTACTTAGGTGATCCAAATGTCAGCACCAAAGAAGGGATATCAAAACTGACAAAGCAATAGTCTCTTCTTTTGGCCCTCTGTGCATCTCTCTTTTACTCTCCTAAGTATTATAGTAAATGTTCACAGTCTCTTTACACATACAAATTTCCATAAGAACTGAGCCCAACAATACATAGTCACAGCAGCATGGCATGGAATCAGCGTGGTAGCACTGGTGTCAAGCAGAGCTGGGCTACAGTCCTGGTTCCACTAACCTGGGAAAATTTTAGTACATCTGCATAAGCTTTGGTTTCCTCAAATATAAACTATAGATGATGAGGATACATTCCTCACAGGATTACCATGATGGTAAGGGGAGAGATGGTAAAGGGTGCTGGGCATGTTTTTCTGGTAGATAGTAAGTGCTCAATAAATGGTTCCTATCATCACATCATCATTATCACAGCAGGATGGCTTAGTGATTGAGAGCTCAGACACTGAAATCAAAAACACATGGTTTGGGCAAATGAAAACGGTGAGGCACGGTTTCTATAAATTTCACCCCAATCTTCTTTCCATATAAAAACATTTCCTTGCTAAAACTATTTAAACCACTGGAAGTTCTCCATCCCAGACACTCTTGAAATGTGGTTCAGGGAGAGTTAGAATAAAAATAAAGGAAGGAAGAGGCAAATATTTCCCAGAACAGTAGCAGTTTCTCAAATCTCTTTTGATCAACAAGTATTTATTTTGTCTCTGTTATATGTTAGGCCCAAAGACAAATGTTACGGTCCTGTCCTCGGAGAGCTCATATCCAGCTCCAGCTGGTGTCTTTTGCTGGGTCCCAGTGATATGGCTGCTCCTGTTGTTTAACACCTGCTCCGTGCCAGACTCTGTCCTGAGCCCTGTGTGCACATTATTCTGTTAGTCCTTGTGGTTATTCCTGGAGGGCAGCACTGTTTCTCTTTTTTCATATGAAGAAACTGAGACTTAAGAGAGGTCAGATGGCTTGTTCAGGGTCACACAGCAGGGAGGTGGTAGGTCCAGGACATAAAATAGGGTCTGGATGGCTCTCTACCTAGGAGCTCACCTCTGGGCATGTGTCTCCTGATTGAGCAAGCATTGCCGATGTTCAATTTTTATCACATAGTGGCGGAGATGCAGACAATGGTAGCTTTCAAATGGAAAATTTACTTAACTGTCAAAAAACTGGAAATAACTTGAATGCCCATCAATAAAAGAATGATTGAATAAATTATGGTGTATCCAAACCATATTTTGGAGCCTTTAAAAGACAAATACATATAGGGGGTGGGGAGATTGGGGAGATGTTAGTCAAAGGACACAAAATTCAGTTAAAATAGGAGGAATAAGTTCAAGAGGTCTATTGTACATCATGGAGAAAAAAAGTTCATAATAATATATTACATACTTGAAAATTACTAAGTAATTATATTTTAAGCACTCTTACCACAAAAAAATGATATGTATGTGAGATAATTCATGTTAGCTTGATTTAGCCATTCCACAATGTATACATATATAAAAACTTTATGTTGTACACCATAAGTATATACAATTTTTATGTGTCAATTAGAAAATTTTAAAAGATAGATACATATGTATTAACTTGGATGGATGTCAATGGTATATTGTTAAGTTATTTAAAAAAAATGAACCTAAGGGGAATAAGAGATAAGGGTGGATATATCAAATTTAGTCAGAGTCTGTACCTAATTTTCCTTAGCCCTTCCCTGATTTATCTTCAAACTAAAATATCCTCTCAGTATACATTGTACTCCATGAAACATACAGAAAATGTATAGCAAAGTGGTTAAGAGCACAAGCTCACACAGACCCGGGTTCATATCTCATCTCTACAGCTTACTGCCTGGGACCTTGGGGAAGTTACTTATCTCTAAACCTCGGTTTCCTCAACTACAAACTGATGATGTTAATACTACGCTATTTCATAGGGATGTTATACTGATTGAACAAAATAATGGAAAGAAAGTGCTGAGCACGGAACCTGGAACGTAGCAAGTGCTCAATAAGTGGTGGCTATTACTTTAACTGTTATTTAATTGTCTTAAAGATCAGCCTTTACTAAAAACAGAAATCTTTCTGAAGATTGACATTTAAAAGGACACTACACAAAGAACATGCTTAAGCTTCCAGGAAGGTACTTGTGAAAGTGTAGGCTGATGAATAAATGACATTTGATTTTCTATTCCAACATCTTTCCATTTCAACATTTTCTGATTCGGCAGCCACATGGTGCTTTCTAGCTTCCCAGCTTTCGTCCCATATTTTCAAAGCAGGGCTATTCCAAACGTGAAGCATGGTGCCCAAGCCTTCCTGCTTGCTGTGGTCACAGATCATCCACAGCTCTTTGGGTTTGAAGGCCCTGAAGCAGATAAGGTAATTAGCTCAATGAACATAGCCCAGATATTTCATGCTTGAGTCAGAAAGACAAAAAACGATAGAAAGAAGCAAAACTAGAGCAAGAGAGAGGGAAAGGAAGACAGAAGCACAAATTTCCATTTACTCTCCAGAGTGTTGTCCCAGGATCTAGAAGAACGATATAAATGAAGGAGGTCATTTTACATTTTGGAAAGAGGTTCTTAGATTTTTGGACAACCCCAGCTGCTTTGTAATCCAGAGCAAATAAATACAAGCTCATCAACAGTAAAAACGCTACTGCCCCAAATTCAACTAAATTCAACTTCAGAGTATGTGTACTCAACGCAAGCATTTATATACTAATAGAGAGAGGTGTTATTTTCAATATAGGTCATGGCACCATTTCACTTACAATTTCCCCCACTGCACTCCATGGAGCACTGGTTGCTTTTAAACTACTTAAAAGGAGTCATTGGTATTAACTTGTGGGCTTATTCAAGAGAGAAGGGCTTGATTTTTATTACACAATGACAATGATGTGGTGGTGATGATGTTAACAGCTAACATTTACTGAGTACTGACTATGTGCCAGGCATTATGCTAAGTGCTTTAGCAACAATGCATGTGATAGATACTGTCCCATGAAACAGGACAGAGAGAGGTCAGATGAACATTCAGTCAGTGATGGAGCCAGGATTTAGACCCAAGCAGTCTCTCCTCTGAGCCCATACTCTTACCACTGTACTGTCATCCATTTAGGTCTCTAAAATCCTCAGTCCCTACTGTATCTAGCATTTGATTTCTTCTGCCATTAGAAGTTTCCATTGCTGCAGCTGCCTGTGATTTTTTGTAAGCATATGGTAACCTAGAGGATTTCATTCTAATGCTTCTCACCTACATATTTAATTTTTTCATCTCCTAAAAGAAATCACGGCCATTTCAGCTGAGTGTCATAATTCTGTAGTCTTTTGGAACACGCATTCATCTTTTATTTTCCACAGTAAGGTTTTGTTTATAGCATATGAGATGGAAAAACAGGATTGAAAAGTCAGGGAAAATTTAAATCTTCTCAGGGAAACAAAATGCTCCCACCACATTTGAAAGAGTTTGAAGTTCTTTGAAGCCCTCACTTCACTAGAAAATATTGGAGGAAGTAAATTTTGACAGTCACAAGTACATCTAAAAAGCCTTGCTGGGTTTTTTAGGTCTGCTGTGTAACCTGGCACTTTCGATTTCTTCAATCACATTATGCATTCTGTAGCATGTACAGTCTGAACCCTTCATTTGGGCTTTCTGTGTTTTCTTATTGCCAGATCCTTCTTTCTAGCTAGACTGTACACATCTTACAATGCCATACTTGCCCAGCCCTCCCACAGCACCTTATATATAGTAGGGACTCAAAAGAAGTTTAATTAAGTCAGAGATCATTTATTTTTTAAGTAAATGTCAAACCTCTGAAAAGCCAACATTCCAGAATACATTGCTTCCTCCAATATTGCTTCATCCCAGGGGAGGCTTTAAGTGACAATAAAATTGATTTCTTTCACTAGCAAAAACCTGAAGCCCTGATGGCTGTGGAATTATCATCTGGATATAAATCCATGCATGCTAAAGGTGCCCATTGCTTTAAAGACCGATGGAATCAGGGATCTAAAGAAGCAATATCTGATGAGATCATTTGACCTTCCAGGTTAAAGAGGTGTATGGAGGTATACTGTACCTTATAAACTAAATTATGTCATGCCTAGAGCGTGCTTAATAAATATCTATTGAATGAGTGTCTTCTTCCAAAAAAAAATTAAACTTAACACTTCATCTTATTTTATAATTGAATTTCACTATAAAAGTTGGAGATAAGTTTATGATGAAAAACACTTTAGATTACATGTGAATCATTTTAATTAAGGACCAGGTCAATTTAGGTCATTAAATATGAAACGTCCAATTTTGCATCAAAAGTGTGGTTTACTATATCTCAAACATTATGCAGTGCAATTAATCAAAGTATGTGCCTAAACTATCAACACAGTTTGGCCATCTTAACAGTAGCTTGTTTTATGCCAGCAACAAAGAAGCCTGGAAAACAAGTAGCAATGAAATCATGAAAGGCGTTTTCCACAGCTTGGTGAGAATTGAATATTTTTCCTTGAAAGAAGGGATCCAAAGCCTGGAAGAAATGGTAGTCAGCTGGTACAAGGTCTGGTGAATATGGTGGATGACAGAGAGTTTCCAAATCCAGCTTCAGTAGTTTGAGCAGCTTTGTTTGTGCGACATGTGGTCGAGTATTGTCTTGCAAGAGGATTGGCCTGTTTCTACTGACCAATGTCAGCTGCTTAATTGAAAGCATCCTCATCATTTTGTCCAATTGGTTGCAGTAGACATCCTCTGTAATCAATTGACCAGGTTTCATGAAGCTGTAGTAGGTAATACCAGCGCTGGACCACCAAACAGACACCATTAGCTTTTTTGGAGAATATTCAGTTTTGGACTGTATTTCGGCACTTCATCTTCAACCATTGTACCAAATGCTTGCAATTGTCAAAAGGAATCCACTTTTCATCACACATAACAATATAAAGTAGAAATGGTTCACCTTTATGTCGTGACAGCAAAGAAAGGTAAGCTTTGAGACGGTTTCTCTTCGGATGCTCATTTAATTCATCTGGAAACCATCTATGCAGCTTCTTTACCTTGCCAATTTGTTTCAAATGGTCCAATATTGTTGGAACAATAACGTCAAATGCCGCTAATTGATGCATAGGTTGAGATGGATTCGCTTCCACTACAGATTTCAGCTCATCATTATCCACCTTAGTCTCAGGTTGCCCATGTGGCTCATTTTCAAGATTAAAATCACCAGAATAGAACTTCTCAAACCATCAATATACTGTGCATTAATCAGCCACATCCTTCTGACATATTTTGTTGATATTCAAGGTGTCTGCACTGCATTGGTTCCATGACAGAACTCGTATTCAAAAACAACACAAATTTTTGACTTATCCATGGTTTCACAAAAAAATTGCTCTAAAAAAATTTGAAAGATAATCACAAGCCAAAACATGCATTTGAAAGACTGAGGATGTACCTTCACAATAAAAATAATACAAGAACTGTCAAAGTGAAATGTCAAACTTACTACTTAAAGAAATCAGACATTTCATACTTAATAATCTATACTTTGAGAACATATCAGTTAGACTATTTAAACATGAAAACACTGCAATATGTTTATTGTCTTTACATGGGACACAAAAACGTAAAGGTCACAGCAGTTTTCAGGTTCATGTGTCACAGAGGGGCCTGAGACACCAGTGTCTGAGTCAGAGGGAGACCAGATGGCCACGATTGCTGGCCGGAGCCATTCCACATTCTTGCCTCTGCTTTATAGAGTGGGGTTCTGCATAAGATTCCATTTGATGAGCAGAAAAGCAACCAAGAGTATAAAGATACTGGACAAAAATAAAATAACATCATTAGGCTTCTCTCCTATTCTTTTTTCCAATATCACTCAGCAGAATAATCTGTCATTCTTTCTCAGCTTATATCAACTGTGAATTTCAGCCCATTTTAGAAGCTACCAGCTTTCATTAGTGAACAGTGGTTATAAAACAAAGAGATAGGGACAGAGCAGAAGAACCCAAAGTGGGGCAATGAAAGAGTCAATGGGGAAGCGATTCCCTGGAACATACACAGTAATAAGAGGAGCCGCTATTACTGAATAGCACAACTAAAGATACTTAAAAATTCTTTGAAATATTCATAAATCAGGTCTGCCCAAACTCGTGCTTTTCAAACCTGACTATGATTCAGAATTCACCATGGTGCTTGTTAAAAAATATAGATGCAAGGATTCCACCCCAGATTTACTAAATCAGAATCTTAAGTGGTTACGGGGAGGGGGGGTACCCAAGCAACTATATATTTAACAAGTCCCTCCAAATTATTCTGATGCACATGCAGGCTTTAGAATCAGTATTACAAGCCACATAAGTCTCATGGTGTGAATTCTTGGCAATGTAATTCCTATAAAATGAATTTCTTTAAATGAAGAAATACCACGACACTTCAGTGATGATAAAACCATATTCATGTAGTATAGGTATTAAAGCATCTTTCAACATCCAAGAAAATGAACTGCCATTCTTAAAAATCAGGGGATTAAACCATATGCTCTGAAACCTTCTTTATAAACATGACATTATGATGCAAAGCCTCCCTGTAATAGTTCTATACTTGTAACAGATAAGAAAATTTCCTGGCTCACAAGTAATAACTAGCTGCTTTCTGACAACTGTCAAATTTTCTTATTGCTGAGATTTGGAGACTCATCAAAACCAATTGCCAGCCAGACATCTGGTTTTTTAAGTTTCTTTAGAAATATAATCAGTAGCCCTGAATGTGGACAGGCTATTCAAAGTGCTGTGAATGCCTCAGATTACTCTAATTTTAACTTTTGTGACTGGGGTATTTTTCCCACTCCTGTGAAATCACTATTCAGTAAGTCCTGTTTAGAACTTACATAGCACTTGTTTTCTCCAGTCTCCTAGAGATTAAAAATTTAAAAAAAAAAAATCCCAAGCAATTTTATGTGCCCAGAACTTTTATGTACTCCAAACCACTTCCTTGGAGATATCTGCTGTTATCCTATGAACCCATAATAAATACCAAAAGAGAAAATATTTTTTACTCTTTAAAAAAAAAGCATCTAACCTAACCATATGTATAATACAAATTCTCACTTTTTAAATTGGCTTATATTTTATACGGTCGATACAGTTTAAACTCGGGGAAGCAGTGGGACGCCACTTACGACTGCACTTCAACATACACCTACCCTGCTGGAAAGCAACTTGTTAGGGACTTGCCTTCATTTCCATTCCTACCTTTTGCACCCATAATGGGATCTCTTGCTGCCTTTGAGTTTCAGTGTCTTTTTGTTACGATCAAGAAATATTCCAAAGACCTGGCCTTCTCTTACATGAGTATTGTCTTTTTAAATCACTACAATTTTGAAAAGTGAACAGATTTGCAATATTTAACAATGGCTGCTCCAAATAATAGAATAGGAGGGAGGGAAGGAAAACCATTATCTTTTTCTTTTCTTTTTAAAATTATAATGGTGATTTAACACGTGTTATAACAAATCAAACAGTATAGATGTACATAAAGTAGAAATATATTTTTAAACTAGTTTAAAGTACCTTAATTTTTATTTTTAAAATATTGCATATTTTCAATTTTCCCAAGTTAGACTTGTGACCCTTTTAAAGCTTTTCTTAATTGTACTTTAATGTGCCTATGTGTGTATGTGTTTGTTATCATTGACAATCTTTTAAATTCTTTAATTTTATTGTTGCCTGGTATCATTATGCTTTGTTTTTCTTTTTCCTCTGCAGAAGTTCTCACAGTAATAAACCTGTTTGATCTTTATTTTATTTTCCTTATATCTGTGGTCCTTAGCCCTTGGGCTGTGGACTGGTACGGGTCTGTGGTCTGTTAGGAACGGGGCCGCACAGCAGGAAGTAAGTGGGTGGCAAGTGAGCAAAGTTTCATCTGTATGTGTAGCAACTCCTCATGACTCCCAGCACCACCTGAGCCCTGCCTCCTGTCAGATCGTTAGATTCTCACGGGAGCGTGAACCCTCCTGCAAAATGCACATGCGAGGGATCTAGGCTGTGCCCTCCTTTTGAGAATCTAATGCCTGATGATCTGAAGGGGAGCTGAGGCAGTGATGCTAGTGCTGGGCAGCGGCTGCAAATACAGACTATCATTAGCAGAGAGGTTTCACTGCACAATAAATGTGATGCTCTTGAATCATCCCGAAACCATTCCCCGCCCAGTCAGCAGAAAAATTGTCTTCCGTGAAACTGGTCCCTTGTGCCAAAAAGGTTGGGGATTGCTGCCTTATATCATTATTTTCCTGCCTTGTATATTGTCTTTTTCATTGTTCTTATTGTTTTCTACTCTTTCTGCTCTTCTAGTTTCTAACTATTGTTCCAGTATAGATATGCTTTCTTGCCATACAAGAGAAAAAGGTTAAGTCCTTAGCATAAGCACCCACGGTTTCATAGTAGGAATAAGTCGCTAAACCAACGATTGGAAACTCAAATTCATTCAGGGGCCAGGCAGGCAACAAAGCAGTGAATTATGCAGAGTATAAGACATTAAGGAGCAATGGGAACCATAGCAAGCTGCATTTGAAAGCCATTAAATGCATTTAAATTTAAATTTGTACTAACTGTACAAAATATATACTCGAAGAGCCAGTTTGCTACCCCTGTAAGACTTTACTCCCAATCTCATTTTTTTCTCTCTCCAAACATGGAGTTCAATTGACTCTTATTTGTACCAATGGAAAAGTACTATAGCATAGATAACACAAAAAAGCAGATAATCCAAAATCTGCATGCAGATGGCCTCAGTGTGCACTGCTTTTTCCACAAAATTTATCATTTACTGTGATTTGTTCACATTAACCCTGTATTGAAAATAATTTATATTCCTCCCAAGCACACTCAGTGAGAATAAGGAGAGGTGGTAAGAAATTGGCACAGGTGATGAAATTGACACAGGGGCATAGACAACATCTGTTAAATAAAATTTGGGGCTAGGCTCCTGCTCTATGTCCCAGCAGACCAGACCAAACCAGAATGGAGTCACTCATGCTGGGTGCCACATAAGCAAACTGAACTTAGAAACAGGCCTGCTTTCCAGAAAAAACAGGAGATTCACAGCAACCAGTCAGAAGGGGCCCAGTTTACCAGCATGATAAGGAAGTCTCCTCTGCTTTAACCTATATGAAGAAAGTAACCTGAAGTAACATGATGTTAACCAATCAATTTTTTGCACCCTGCTGTTTTCTCGTTCCTGCTCAAGGTACTTAACAAAACAGACTCTTCTGCCACGCCCAGCAAAGCATCTTTCTATTTCTTCCACGGGATACTGCCTGATTTGTGAATCACTGATAAAAACCAATTAGATCTTTGAACTCAATATGCTGAAAAAAATTTTTTTACCCTTTCTAGGGAAAAAACAGATAAATGTAAAATTTGGGACAATTTTTAAGGCAAGAAATTCACAGACAGACAGTGACAAAAACTGGATTCCCAATGCCTACAGGACAGTCTTGAATTTAGTCTCTGCAGAAGGGTGAACCTGGTAAAATAAAAGCCAACGATGGTCTCTCTCCATTTTGCCATTGTCGGGAGGGAATGATTTTTCACAAAAACAGCCTTTGAAATTTCTTCCAGTGTAAACTCTACCCACTGCTTACCAAAAATGGAAACAACACAAGAGGAGGATAATTGTCATTTTCTCCTATCACAAAAGAGAGACTTCAAACAAACTGAACAGGGGAGAGAAATCAAAAACACGGCATGAGACAGCTTTGCCATCCTGATGAAGGGTGAGTCACTAATTCCACAGCAGCTTCCTTAATTGCAGCTAAGCACACCAGTATCCAGCTTAACATTCGTTTTCTTCTCAGAGCATTAGAGCACTATTCTCCTCTGATCCACTTAGGTCTAGAAATAGTAAGTATCCTAAGAACAGAGAAAAATCACATACTAAATGGTGTGTATTTAGCATCTCTGTAGCATTTTATGGTTTCAAGGTTTCATAGGACCATTTTTATGATTCTTTCCATCTGCAAAAGCAGAGAAATAAGGTCATTTGCCAAGGTCATAGAGAAAATTACCAGAATGAGAATCCAAACTTATAGCCCCTTCCAGACCGTTACTTCATTCACGGAGGGCTTCTACCTCATTTACCACCATTTCCCTCTTAACTGCTGAGTGGCCATTGAGGGGCTTTGAGAACCCTTTGAAGGATCCCCAGATCTGTGCTGCACATGCCATCCTTCCACAGAATCCCCCTGGAAGATGTGAGTGAGTGCACAGAGAACTGACTATGCCCAACAACCTGTGCCATCTGCTAGAACACTGAACACTAAGAAAGTCAGAATGCTCTGCAAAGAGGACCACCTGTGCTAAAAGTTTGGGATGTCTGGTTTCCCTGCCTTATGGTATTTCAGCCAAGTTTATAGCTAGGCATCACCATGGTGATCCAGGATTAATAGAACTGCATCAGTAGTTTTCCATGGAGGGCATGCTCCAACTGAGCTCATCTAAAATAATAAATAGTAAAATAATTCTGTAATTTGACCAAATAGGAGATACATTCTAGCAGTGTCATGGAATATCCTAAGTCTGATACCCCACAATGCTTTTGAGACCGGATGTGTTGACATAATATCTTTCTATTATGCTCTCACAAAAGCTTTGATTCTGTGTCAGTTCGGGTTTATGTGATGCTTTAATGGTGAAAGGCTTCACATTTTAAATGAGCTCCTCCATCTTCATGAAAGACAAGGACATTAGTGACAGTATTTTTTTTTTTTTTTTGTCCAGAACTTCAGGGCACTCAACAAATACTCATTTCTACTTCCTTCTTCAGAAAGGTGATAGGGCATATTCTTTGTTCCCAATTTACTGAAGTAAGAACTACGGAGAAAAATTCTGAAGTTGAAAATATTTCTAATCATAGGATTCTAAGGTTTCTGGAATTTTTTTAAAGACAAAATTATATGTTTCTCTATATTTGCTTCAGATTCCCACTTTTATTGTGGTTGTGTGTGTGTGTCTCTATATTTTTGTTTCCTAAGAAAATACTGACTGATAATATTCTAGTACAGTGAGCCAAGAGCACTTCCAATGCCATAAAGTAAGTAGCACAATACAGAAGTGGTAAAATTCTATTTTATAGCCTCACTTTCTCTACCTCCCCCACTAGCAAGCACATTCTACAATCAAAAAGAGAATCTGATTGACTCGTTTGTGACAATAGACAGTGATTTAATTTCTGACACACGGCAATAAGATAGACTTCATCAGCAATCTTTGGTCCATGAGAGATTGTGTTATGATTCCCCACTCCACAAATCTCATTTAAATTGAATGCTATCACAGAGCAGCTTACCAATTAAATCAAGATGTCTTAATATTACAGAAAAGAGATTCTTAAATGCAATAACAGCATTTCTCAGCTGTGTTTACAGCCTTGGACATTGCTATTTAAATACCCCAAGGATAAATTCTAGGAAGAATTTCACTGTGCACAATTTTAGTTCACTGACTTTAACAGCACATCTCTCTCAGCAATCATAGCATTCAGGAATGAGAGCCTGGTCCCCAGCCCAAGAAATTAAGAAGAGAGACTGTTCTCAAGGGAACTGGTCAGATATGTTAGAAATACATCGGTATTTTTTCCAAGCTATTTAAGTAATACGGACATACTCTTTAAACACAAACATGCAATAGCTCCCATTTGATAAGCACTTGCCACATGCAAGGACTTGACTAAGCACAGCACATGTGTTATGCTATTTATTACTACAAGACCCTCAAGAGGGGATGTTTGTTTCCTGTAACAGTGGCATATACTGAAGGTCAGATAACTTAGGCAGATGACCTCGAATGAGATTTACAAGCCTCCATTCGAATTCCTCTGACTCTAAAGCCAGCGTCCAAATAAACTGCTACACTACCGTGTCACCCATCCCAACAAGAACAATACACAGGATCACCCGAGCCACTCCAGCTTGGCCCCTTGCCTCCCTGAGCAATTCAGTGTCACTAAATTCCTCACATTTGGTTTTTCCGGTTTTGTTCCCACTATGCAAACTCTCCCCACCATCCAACAAGAACAACGACAAAAAAAATTATCACATAAAAAGCACATAAACCATACTGTTGATTAATTTGAAACTTGGGCATGTTTGCATTTAGGTGGGTGAGGAGAGCAGTTTTAATCATACTTGTCTCAGTAAATTCATTCCTTAGACCCTACATGAAACATCTCCTCTGAGTGAGGCATTATGCTAGGTGCTCAGGACAGTCCCTGCTTATCTAGGAGCAGATCATTTTACAGGTGGAGACCTGGGGTAGAGAGGGATGGAGAGAGAGAAAGGAGAGCAAAGGATTGAAAAACACATTGGACAAGGCAAGAGAGAGGGACTGGAATGAGGGGAAAATTTGTGCACGATCAGGAAAATACAGTAAGAACCGTAAGAGAAGTCTATGTAAGTTTCCAAGGATCTCTAGGAAGCGATCCCAAGCCCACTTTGGGTCCGGGAACTTAAAGACTGAGTAAAAGCTTATCAAACAGAGAAAGGATGTTCCAGGCAGAGGAGGGTGGACAAAGGTGTGTATGCACAGGAGACCACAGCATGATGAGAGATCAGTGAGGAATACAGCACTAGATAAAGGAGGCCGAGGCAAGAACTAGCAGGTCTACAAAAGCTGCACAAAGATTTAGACTTTATTCTCCAGTCACCAGAGAATAACTAAATAACTGAAGATGAGTGAACAAAGAACTGGCAGGATAAGGTTCATGGTTTTAAAAAATAAGTCTGGCAGAAACAGACAAAGGATCAGAGGAGAAATTGGGTGCAAAGAAGACTTAAATCATAATGTTCAGGAAAGAGAGGAAGTCTAAACTTAGGCAGTGGGAATGGAAAGGAAGTAACATAAATAACTGGAACTAGTGATGCAAGGATGAAAATGCGAGAATTGGTAATTGGGGTAGGTGGCTATGCCATGATCAGAGCAGGAGAACAGACTGTTGAGGGTAGAAGAGAGGACAAAGAAGGGGCGAGGAAAGTTTGATTTTAGATACGTGCAAGTTGTACTTCCAGGGTTTACATGTAAAGATGTGTAAATTCAGGGCAGGAGGAAATTCAGGGTGGAGCCCAGAAGAAACATCAAGGCCATAAACACAGATTTGGAAAATCATTAAATTTGACTGTCATTGTTTTTTGAGAGAAAAATTTGAGTAGAGTGGTTGACTAAAGCCAAAACAAA
This sequence comes from Avahi laniger, assembly GCA_963575035.1. Classification (NCBI taxonomy): domain Eukaryota; kingdom Metazoa; phylum Chordata; class Mammalia; order Primates; family Indriidae; genus Avahi; species Avahi laniger. The sequence continues at coordinate 46,249 of CAUYSK010012048.1, read as the reverse complement.
CTAAGTCAAGGAGTGAATGGAAAACACACTACATTATTAGCAAATTATTTCTAAGCATTTCATATGTGTATTTTCTCATACAGATGCTCCTCAGGGCAGGTACCAGGACAGGCCTTCCTGTATACACCATAGCTATGTTGGAAGCACAAATAAGCATGTACTGAACTGAAGAAGTCAGGTTAAGAGAGAGCAGTTAGGTAGGTAGATCTTTGTCCAAACAGCCCTTGGAAGTGTACTTGGAAACTCCTAAGATTGCAGATAACAGCTCTTTCTCTTTCACCTCTGTAAATGAAATTCAGCTTTCCTCCTGGCTGAAGGCCTCTGCTTATTTTCCATGGATTAACGCTTCCAAGTGAGCAGGAATTGACTTGCCAAACAGTCTAATTCACTTGGCTGGTGTGTCTCACTTAAAAAGCCATTAACAAGTCAGACTAGAGAGGTGAGGAATGTTCAATTAAGGCAATTGCTGCAGTGTCCAAATGCCTAGCAGCTGTGCCCTCCTCACGCCACCAGCTATCTATGAAAATAAGATTTTAACACTTCTTTGATAGCATAGCCAAAACTTTGTCTGGAAGCCACTGAGGACTGATAAGTTCTGGTTAGAAATTACAAACCATCTTTTTTCACCTATTTCTGTTTTTAAAGACATGAGAGAAACTTCTCTGGATTAGGCCTTGATTCGTTACAGGTGACACCCAAATGCAAATGACAAGAAAAGATAAAGTGAGCTTCATGAAAATTAAAATTTAGTGTTTTAAAAGATATCATCAAAAAAGACAATCCATAGAATGGGAGAAAATATTTGCAAGTCATATATGTAATAAAGGACTTGTATACAGACTATATAAAGCATTCTTAGAACTCAATGATAACAAGACAACTCAACTTTTAAAATAAGTAAAGGATTTGAATAGGCAATTCTCCAAAGAAGATATACAAATAGTTAATAGACTCATGAAATGAGGTTCAACATTATTAAATCAACAGAGAAATGCAAATAAAAACCACAAGATACCATTTCACACTAAGATGACTAAAATAAAAAAGATGGACAATGACAAGCGTTGGCAAGGATGTAGAGAAAATGTATCCCTCATATATTTCCGATAGGATTGTAAAATGATGCAGCCACTTTTGAAGACAGTTTGGCTGTTAAACGTAGAGTTACCATATGATACAGCACTTTCAATCCTAAATATATACCCAAGAGAATTAAAACCACATATCCACACAGAACCTGCACACAAATGATCATAGCAACATTATTAATAATATCCTAAAAGTGGCTATAACTGATGAATAAACAAAAACATGGTAAATTCACAGCATGGAATATATTTGGCAATAAAAAGAATGAAGTATTGATACAAGCTACAATATAGATGAACCTCAAAATATTTTGCTAAGTGAAAGAAGCCAGTCACAAAAGGTCGTATATTATATGATTCCATTTTTAGAAAATATCTGGAATATGTAAATCCATAGAGACAGAAAGTAGATTGGTTACTGCCAGGGGCGGGGGAAGAGGGGAATGGAAGTAACTGCTAATGGGTACTTGGAGAGCCAGGTGTAGTGGCACAACTGAAGTCCCAGCTACTCAGGAGGCTTCGAGGCAGGAGGATTGCTTGAGCCCAGGAGTTTGAGGGCAATATAGTGAGACCTGGTCTCTTAAAAAAATAGGTACTTGGTTTTTAGAGGGCTAAATAACTAAAAAAAAATTAGATAGTAGAGATGGTTGCACAATGCTGTGAGTATTCTAAAAATCATCGAATTGTATACTACAAACTGGTGAACTTTATAAGTGAATTATATCTCAATAAAGCTATTATTTTTTTACGGGAAGAAAGAAACTGTGAATGTATGCAACCTACTCTCTCAGGGTCACCCTCTCAGTGAGAACATAAGCAGTCTCCGTCTACGAAAAGGGGAACACTTGTCTCAAGAGTATCTTAGAGCCATTTTAATACAAGCTAAATCAGTACTTTAAGAAGAAACTTGTTAGTGCTGGATCTTAGTGACTTCTTGTTTCTTGATGGCCACAAACGGGATAGTTTCTCAGTCCTCTGAATATGTCATCTTCTTTCTATCTTTGTGAACAAACAAAGAGAAAAACAGGAAGAGAAAGAGAGAAAAAGAAAGGAGGGAACAGGGTAGAGAAAGAGAGAAAAGAAGGAGAGGGAAGAGAGGAGGGAAGCAGTAAAAAGGAGGGAAGAGGAGGGACAGTAAGAGGAGAAAACAGGGAAAAACAAGTATTTGGTTCCAAGAGAGCAGTATGGGAAAATACATGCTTCGTGTAAACAATCAAAACTATAAATTTCAACCAAAACAAAAATAAAACATTCCTGGATTTAGGATAATAGCTGTTTAGTTCCACCTCCCTCCTTTAGAATCTAAAGGGCAGTGATTTGATTAAAGGAAAGCACTAGCTATGCAAAGGCTTCAAGTAGGGATTGCTAGACTTGAAACCCATTTCCCTAATGCCAAGGCAGCTAATTGCTATTTCCTTAGATTAGATTCAGAGAGAGGTTAGCTGCTGTAACTGTATGCTTAGGGAGATGGTGATATCAAAAAAGCTATAAAGGAGAACAAAAATAGTCTCAACTTTGATACCGTGAATACATTTTCAAAGGGTTTTTAAAAGAGAAAACAAAAGAATTTGTTCTTAAGTGAAAAAATCCAAAGCCAGATAGCCCGTGATTGTGGAAGCTGCTTTTGGATTAAAGAAAAATGTGGAAGAAAAACAATGGCTACCACTTGCTCAACAGCTCTGTATACCAGGCACTGTGCATATAAAATCTTTAATCTCAAGAACACAGCCCTACAAGATAAGGACTTCCATTTAAAGAAATCTTTCCTCCCTACCCAGGACCCACATTCAGAGGTATTAAAGAATGTCTGCTTGCACTAAATAATAATACTTTAATGTCTAGAGTAGGGCTGTCTGATAGATATGTAATATGAGTCATAGACATAATCATAAATTTTCTAGTAGTCACATTAAAAATGAAAAAGGGAATTAATTTCAATAACATTTTATTTAATACAATATATTTAAGATATTATCATTTCAACATGTAATCAATATTAAAAAATTTTAATGAGCCATTTGACATTCTTTTTTGTGTATTAAACCTGTGAAATACAGTGTGGATTTTGCATATAGAGTATCTCAATTCAGACTAGCCACATTTCAGGTACTGCTATAGTTTGGGTGCTTATCCCCTCCAAATCTCATGTTGAAATCTGATCCCTAGTGTTGGAGGTGGGGCCTAATGGGAGGTGTTTGGATCATGGGGGTTGATTCCTCATGAATAGACTAATGCCCTTCCTGGGGTTTGGGATGGTGAGTGAGTTCTCATTCTATTAGTTCCCTCAAGAGCTGGTTATCAAAAAAGAGCCTGGCAACTGACCCCTTGTTTCCTGTCTTATCATGTGATCTCTGCACATGCCAGCTCCCTTTCACCTTCCATCATGAGTGGAAGCAGCCTGAGGCCTTCATCAGTTGCCCAATCTTGAACTTTTCCAGACATCAGAATTGTGAGCCAAATAAACCTTTTTTCTTTATAAATTACTCAGTCTTGGGTATTCCTTTATAGCTTCACAAAACAGACAAGACAGGTACCATATGACTAGTGGCTACTATTTTGGATGCAGAAACTCTGTAAGACTCTACAAACTGAAAATTATGACATTAATCCTAATTAATCTTCACAATAATTCCTTGACACATTTTGCAAGTGAATTATCTGAGACTCAAGAAGTTAAATGGCTGAATGAAGTCAAATAAAGAAACATAATTTTTTTTTCAATGAGAAGGAAAAGGGTTTAATAAGTAAATAAAAAGACTACATAGCTGTTACATTCAAAGCCATCTTAAATCTAGTTCTGCTTTTAGGTTCAGTGTTCTTTCAAAAGTGCTTTGCAGTTCAGATCTTTTTGGCTATCTCAGTCTAACTTGAAGGTAGAAAAAAAATTCATATTAAGGTAGGATAAACTGCCAGAACAAAAAAACCTAAAATTAAATGGCTCAATGGCATTACCTTATATCCAAATGTTCCATTTCCTTGTGTGTCTACATGCGCGCGCGCGCACACACACACACACACACACACACATATGTGTTTGTATGCTGGGGAGACACTTGGCTCAACAGTCATTCAGGGACTCAGGCTGAGAGGGCAGCTCAGCTACCTGGCTGCCAAGGTTGCTCTGGGCATCATCCCTTGCCAGCTATCTGGAAGGGAGGTAGGAGTACAGAGGAGCGCTTGTAGAAGTTAATGGCTAAGCCTGGAAGTGGCACACATTACCTCAGCTTACATTTCTTTGGTGTCTATACTTAACTATAAAGAAGGCTGAGAAATGGAGAAAAGATGGCCAAACCAAAGAACAGGAGAACGGATTTGCGTGGACAGCCAGTAGTTAGTGCTCAACATTGGCTAACTAGATATAATTCTGCCAGGAACTGAGACAGAATTGTTGATAAGAAGTAAAACAGTTAGAAACTTTGCATAGGCCTGAAAGAGGAGAAGGAGCTGGCAATTTTAAGCACATTTTTATGTAAAACACCATGCTAAGCATTTCATATGTGTCATCCCAATTAATCCTCTCAAAAATCCAATGAGATAGGTATCATTTTTTCAGTTTTCCAGAAAAAAAAAATCCTAAAACTTGTAAAGGTTAAATAAGTTGCCCAAGAACAAACAGCTGATTAGTTTTGGGAAGAACTAGTCTCTCAACTTAAAGTTCTTTTCAGCATCCCACATCACTAATAATGAACTAACAGTTAAAACTGTATACCTACCATTTATTGAATGCCTGGACTGCAAGGCATTATACGATGTATTACACCTATGTTATCTTATTTAATCTTCCTAGCAACTTTCCCCAGGTCATGAGGCTAAGCTAATAGTAGTTCTTGGACCTGAACCCACCTCTGACTCCAAAGTGTATATTCCTTCCCCAGAATTATTAATCATTTATCAGTGGCCAACTTAATAGGGAAAGTCAGAAAAGAAGATGAGGCTAAATACTGTTCCTGGGAGGTGGAAATAAAAAGTAAAAGAAGGAAGAGAATCCAGAAGACAAGGATTAGATGGTAATTAGAACCTGCTATTAGCACAGGGCCTTCTTTGCATCTCAACTCAGTCCTGAATCCGATTTCATAAAAAGAGCTGTGGTTGGAAGTTGATATTTTCTTACAGGAGAATTCAGCATTCCTCACTCCACAGCCTCTCCTCATCCCCCAGGGAAGGGGAGTATAGACTGGTCAAGTTCAAGATTGCTGATTTGAGCCACATATTCAGAAACTGGGACTTTAGAAGGAAGAACATCAAACGCCCCTTCTGTCTGTTCTCTCTATGTGATCAGAATGATAATGCGACTGGATCATTCCCTTCAGTCTCTTCCTTCTAGGAGACCAGTGAAGTGAAAAGGACAGGAGGTCACCAGGGCTCCAGGCCTGAGAACCCTGGAGGTAGCTAGTGGCCCAAGCCAACTCTGCCAATGCCACTGGAGGCCAGAGGCTCCTTGCCTTGTGCTCTTGTGCTCACTTCTTGCTTACCAGGCCTTAGCTTTTTTTAAACAGGAAAATAAAAAAGATTAGTGGCAAGCATACGCAGTGGGAAAATTAAAAATCTGGACCAAAAAATCCCAAGATATTGTCAGTGCATGTACAATCCAGCATATTTGCATGTGCTATTTCCTGCCCTTGGAAAACATTCTTTCTCACACTTCAACTCTTCCACCTGAAAAAAAATCTTAGCCATTTTTTACAGTTGAAGTCCAGTGTCATTACTTTAATGAAAGCCTCTCCCCCCTCCTCTCCTTAGTGTTTCGTTCCCCATCTGAATGCTCATAGCTCTTTGTCTATTGTCGATAGAGGCAATGGCACTGCATTACAATTAGCTATGGTTGCATCAACTACCTCCCCAGCTAACTTGCTGAGCTCCTGGACACAGGATGTCTCTGCATGTCCAGTGCCCAACACTGGCCTGGCAGGGAACAGACCTTCAACAAATATCTGTGGATTTACGAACAAAGGAAGGCTTCAAAATACCCCGAGATGGCTTGCTTGGTCTTTGGTGTTTCAGGAGGCTCAGCTTCTCCTGGCTGAAGGGTGACTCATGTTGTGGGCATCCTCTTGTGCATTTTTCATTCTCCATAATGGCCTCTTCTCATCATGCATTTTATTGATCTGTCTGAGTGATGAAATTTATTATTTATTAGATTTCTGTAATAGCTTTGCTCCGAAAGAGCATGGCGGGATATGTAGAGACTCCAAGGCAAGAGCAAGGAAGACCAGAACAAAAGAAGCACAGTGTGGTAGCTAGAGAGAAAGGGTAGAAGGCTCAGGCTAGGAAGGAATTACAGGGAAAGCCACTGCCCTCAGAAAAGGGGCAGGCATGCCAGTCTCCTGGGAGCCCTATGACGGTCCTAGAGTCAGCCCAGCCCTCACCCTTGCTGTCTGACAGGAGAAATAATATGGAAAGCCCTTTGAAAAGTTAAAAGCATCCTCCAAATGCAAAGTAATATTATTCCATTATCATTAATCAACATCAACATAACTCATTCAAAAGCAGGAAGTATTTCATATCCAGGCAAGTGAGGTGGAAAATGTAAAATATCTATCTTCCTCTACTAGACTATATGCTCTTCTAACGCAAAGACCGTATCATTTTCATTTTGCACATGATAGGTGCTTAACAAAATTTTTCACAAGATATGGAACCCAGCATTCCCATCTCCAAAAACATATTCATTCTATCTGGAATCTTGGTGGGTAATTGCATGTTAAATACCCTATAAATAACTTCCTTCCATTCTAGTCTGAATTCTTATGGCAGATAGCCCTAAGAGAAAATAACTACTTTTTCCCTCCATTTATAGTGATTACCTTATGAATTCTTAGTCTATGACACTTATAACTTTCACCGTATTTCTGGAAAATGCAGCATGGATTGAAGCAGATAAATCAAACCTTTCAGCTTTGTTGAATGGCCCCTTCGATGAACCTAAAGCCTCAGCCAAAATGTGCCCTCACCTCCTCCCATTGCATTGAAAATAAGATCTTCCACAGTGAGAATGCCTGAATGATTCCCTAACTCCATGTAAGCCCTTTTGCACCCTCACCTGGGCCCAGGGCCCATCCGCTCAGCATACTCCACAAACCCACTGTGAGTTCTCTGTAGGCAGGAGCCAGCTTTTCTTGGTCTGGGGATCCCTAGCACAAGATCAGGAACTCTGTTCACTGAATGCTAGCTAAATCAGGAATCTGTCATTATCTTTAAAAAGTTATTGACAACATCAAAATGACTAGGGTATGTGTGTTTAATGAACAGTTTTTATGCAACAGCTGAGTTTCCTATCTAAAAAATTATGGTGGAACCTTGATTACACAAACTCAAAACGTTGTGCAGAAAATTGCATTTACATACAAAAGCTAAAGAAAAGAGTTATGAATTTTTTAAACATTCTTCCATTATTCAAAGCATTTCACAATCACGTTGTGATTACTACCTGATTTACAATCATAAACAAGCTGTGAAGCCTCAGTCACATCAAAATCATTTCATCTCTCTAAGCTTCAGTTTACCCATTTGTAAAACGGGGATACTGGACATAGAAAACATACTTTGAAGGTTTTTATGAGGATTAGAAGTTGTTCATGACAATACAGTGCCTGACACTTAGTAGGTTCTCAAGTAGTAATAATAATTGTTAATATTGCTATCCTTTAAGACATCTACTTACCAATAATAATTAGAGCAAACCCTCAAATAGCACTTTATATACTCATTTAATTCACACTATACCCTATCACGTGGTGTCAGGGGTTGAATTGTAACCCCCTAAAATTTATATGTCGAAATCCTAAACCCCAGTATCTAAGAATGTGAATTTACTTGGAAATAGGGTCATTACAGACATAATTAGTTAAATTAAAATAAGGTCATAGAAGAGTAGTATGCACCCCTCCCTAATCCAATGTGATTGGTGTCCTTATAAAAAGAGGAAATTTGGACACATTCACACAGGGAGAACCTCATGTAGAGAAGGGAGTTGTTCCACTACAAGCCAAGAAACTACCAGAAGCCAGGAGAGAAAACTGGGACAGACTTTTATGGAAAGCTAAGAATTCCCAGCATTCCCCGCACTCCTGCCCAGCCTGTCCACGTTGCTTCTGCGTCGGGTCCCAGACTTCAGGAAGGGAGAACACAACACGTACATTGTCTTCATTTAGTCTCCAGATCATCCAGAAGTCACCCAAGCATGTGAGTAGATGAATTCACGTTTTCATCAAAACAGCATTGCATGAAAACATACGTCTTTACCAAAACCAGTATCCGATGTTTATAGTGGCTTTATTCATAATTGCTAAAAACTGGTAATAGCCTAAATGTCCGTCATCAGGTGACCAAACAGTGGAGCACCCACAGGACACAATCCTATCCAGCAATACAGAGGGATGGACTATCTGCACGTGCAGCAACACAAGCCCTAAATGCACTGTTGTGAGTTGAAGAAGTTGCACGCAAGCAGCTACATACCATATGATTCTGTCCCATGGCATTCTACAGAAGACACAACCGCAGGCACAGAGAACGCATCAGTTGTCTCCAGAGGCTGAGGATTAGGGAAGGCGATGACTACTAGGGGCACAGAGGGATCATTTGGGGAGATGGTTTGATGTCTTGATTGCGGTATTGATCACACAGCCATTTGCACGCATCAGGATTCGCAGAACCATACACCCTAAAATGATTCATTTGCCAAATAGAAATGATACCTTTAAAAATCAGACTTTAAAAAAATGCCTTTGCACTTTGTGCATTTCAAAAAGCCACTGATGGAAGCCACAAAAACGTCACCCAATTTGTTGAAAGCATTTTCATTGTAACTTCGAGAGCCTACCATCTGGGCAGACCGAGGGTCCCCCCATATGTGGTGGCTCTATGAGCAGGGACTCCGCAGGGTGTCCTGGCCAGTAGGGGGTCATCTGGAGTCTGCACTCTGAACTCCAGGCCAGGGCGCCTGGGGAGTCAGGGCCAGGAAGGACGTGGACTGAGGGCCTGTGTCAGCCCGTCACCAGCCTCTGTGTCCTAGCTTACAGCCTGGTGGTATCCACTGCTAGGGCAAGGCACGTGTAAACACGAATCGGGGAGGAGAGCAGAGCTATTTGGGGCAGGAGACGGATCAGAAAATAGACATGGCTCCCCACGGACTTCAGCTGCTTCTCCTCCCTCCTGGATTTCGTCTCTGCCCTAATTCTTTCCTGTGCAAGGCCCGTCGGATCATCGCCTATGATGCAGCAGAGGCCCGACTCCGGATTTAGTGATTCCACGTGGTCAGGTGTGCAGGGGGGTCCCTGGACTCGCATTCCTGGGGGAACGGCCTGTGTGCTGACCGTCCACCACCTCCTGGAGTCCCCGAGTCTCGGTGTTCGGGGTGACTCCCCTCCCCGCCCTCTACCTTCTTGCTCCCGAGCCCTGCCCTGATTTTCTGAGCTTCCCCCCAGCCCCCTGAGGCCGAAGTGAGGAGGCGGGTGGCTCCGAAACCAGCAGGCGTGTGGTGATAAGGAAGATGACCCCAGCGCATCAATTAGCAAGCGTTCCAGAAGAAAATCAGATCCCACTCTGAAAGTTCAAATGAAGGCACTGTAATGAAAAGTGTGGGCGTTGTAAAGGGGTCCAACAGAGGAGAGCAGGGGCTCCGGAGACTAGCAAGGCAGTGAGCCGCAGGGACGTGGAGAGAAGATGTTGCTGCTGGGACTAGCGAGAGCCGCGGGTGTGGAGCAGGAGCTGCCAGTGGGGCTGAGCCAAGAAGGGGCCCAGCCAGCAGCAACACGATGGCCTGGACAGGACAGGGACAGCGAGGAAACACCCTGAACCTCCCCCTTCCTGCCATGGTACCTTCTGTTGGGGGTCCCAGGGGACTCAGTCCCTAAGAGCCAGCCCACCCGGACCCAGGGAAGAACAACAAATGGTCCTGTAGTGGGGTATTGGGGACGAATGGAAAATAAGGACTCAGTGTCATCTAGCATTTTCCCACAGAGGATAGCGTTGACAGCTATGAGCGATCCTGATTTTAGGGCTGATGAAGATACCAAGCTCCCCATTACTGAGCTTTATCATGCACGATAAACCGTGCTCAGGACTTCGCAAGTGTTTTCACACTTAACCTGCACAGCAACGCATGAGGGAATTACTCTCTTGATTTCCACACTGAAGTCATGAATCACCCGTATTATCTACATTCCTGTATCCTTCTGGTGCCTGATAAACAAATGTCAGCATTCACAAAGTATCTGAATGAATGAATGAATGAATGAACAAATGAATGAATGTGTTCCTCCCATGAGGCCACGTATGAGTGTCTCCTTTGCGGCTATCACAGGCAGACTTAACCAAGAAAGGGCCCAGAAAAGACTCTGTCGCTAGCCCCTGACAGCACTTCACGGCACTGATCTTTCTGTGTGATCTCACAGTTTGCTAAAAATGAATTTTTATCCTTTGCATTCTGGTCTGGCCACACACCCTCTTCTGCTGCCTCGCAGTGAAAGGACCTGCTTGCTCTGTTGTCCTTGAATTTTTACCCTTTCTCCCTGGCTGGGTAGTGACTTTGTCCCCATGGTAGTGGATGTGGATCCATGTCACCTCACTGTCCTCAGGAAGGTGTGGTCTCCAAGCACCAGGCGATAATCTCCCCACGTTCAAATCCAACCTGACAACAGCCTCTGACCCTGATTCTGCCGTAGACTTTCTGTCATGAGCGGCCCAGGAGACTAACGCGTTCGCACTTCAGATGGGGAGCTCCCTGTGTTTGGGTCTCAGAATTAAAGCTGGGCAGTAACAAAAACATTTTTACCTCCTTAATATTTTGAAATAATAAGAGAATTAAAGCTGAGTGCTGGCTAGGTTGTAAGAAATATGATATTAAGCATTACAGAATGTTGGCATGATGAAAGACCTTCAAGTTCATCTGATGGAATCTCCCTTTTCATAGACAGGGAAACAGAGGCCCAGAAATGTGAAGCGATTTCCCAACGTTGATTTTCCAGCATTTTCCCAAAGCCTGCCCCCGTGCAGGGTGTGTTGCCTCTTCCTCTGGAATTCCCCATGCACTGCTTGCACCTGTTTCTAGTGTTGTATTTGATATCCCTTCTTTAGATCACGAGATTTGGGAGCACTCAGTCCACATCTAACTTCTGGGGTCTGGGGTGGAGGCTACCCCATGGTAGAAGATCCATAGATGCTTGTGGAAGGACGGGAGGGAAGAAAGAGGAGAAAAAGGGGTGGATCCAAAGCTTAGTGATTGGATCTGTCTCCAGTAGACATGGTGATAAGCAGCATCTGTGACCCCAAGAACAGCGATAAGGGGTACTGTGGGCCACAGACCCCGGAGCTTCTCGGGGCTCCCAAGATGGTATAGGCCTTCCCCTCCTTTTCCATCTCCTCCTGGATCCACGGGATAAATCGAGCCACAGACACGAACATACCGGGCCTCCCCCTGGAGCCAGATCCTATGCCCCAACTGAAGACACCCACTTGGAAGAGTCTCTGGGTTCCGTAGGTAGCACAGACCATGGGTGTCCCGCTGTCCCCCTGGGAATGGGAAAAGGAAGAAGGACCAGTGTGCAAGCCATTGAGGACCTCCGGCAAGAGGATGTGGTGGCAGTCGGGTGTCGGGGCTCCTAGTGGTGTGGGCTGGGGCCTCCCACCTGGGGTCTCCCCTGGGAACCTCGAAGGTGGTGGGGTGTGTGGAGGAAGGGCCTGGGGAGGGTGAGTACCTTGCAGTTGCCGTTCGTGCCTGGTTCCTGCCAGGCACAAAGCATGTTCCTGGAGAGCTCGTTCACCCTCTTGATGCATTTCTTCCGGCTAATCAGCACCACTCTCAGCTTCTCCAGGTGCATGTTTAAGCCACCATGTCGCCCTGAGAAAGCGAGGAAGCCGGTGTGAGAGCGAGGGCTGCACCAGCTCCCAACAGTGACCAGCCCATGGACGACCAGCAGGGAGGCCTGGAAGGCCACGAATGCACAGAGTGGGGAAGCCCGAGGTGACTCAGCACAAGGCCCCCTCAATCTCCTCTCCAGTGGCCCCAACAAGTGGTTCCTCTGCTAACTGTGTCTCCCTATGGAAAGCTCACGCCCTGCCGGGGGAACCGGAATGAGCTTCCTCTGTGGCCCCTCCACTCCCCACAGCCCTGCCTTGTCCCTGTGCAGAGTCTGTGGTGTCCAGCGTCTTCACCAAGCCACACAGAGAAACCAGGAAAGGGACACACCTGGAAGTGCCTTTTTGTGAGAAGGAACCATGATGCTAGAGGAGCCCTTGGCCTTCTCCCCACCCCGCCTCCACCCTCCCGGAGGCCCTTCCTGGCCGCCCGGTGCCCTGCAGGCACAGGGGTGCAGTCACCGGCCACTGAGCTCCGCTGGAGAGCCGTGGGCTCAGTCATCCCAGGTCAGTGCCCCACAGCCAGGAGACGGCCATCAGCCATCGTAAAGCAGCCCCCGAGGGCAGGATCCAAACTGCTCACCATGCTTTGGCTCCATAAAAATGATCATCATTGCTCTCATGTTCTGAGATTGTTCTATGTCCCAGGCTTTTACCGGGGACTTTGCATGTATAATTTCACTGAATTTAACCCACGTAACTTATCTGAGGGAGACATTGCTGGCTTTGTACAGGTGAGACAAGGCGAAGGTGAGAAGTGAGCGGCGAAGCCAAAATTCAGACCTCACCTTCTTGCACCCAAAGCATCACACTGTCTAGCCCAGGGCTCCAGGTGCCGGACGGAGGGCGCGTACCGTGCCCACTACCCTTCACCCACTCCGCCATCCAGCACCGGTCCCAGCCCTGCTCTTCCTCCTGCAGGCAGACGGGCCTTTTGAAGTCGGAGAACTCCACCGGCGTGGCGAGCAGCAGCAGGGAGAGGTCGCTGTCGAGCTGGGGCGGCCGGTAGCCTTCGTGGACAATGATCCTCTGCACCTGCTTCCTCTCCAGGTGGACATCGCCGAACGTGTTAGCTCCCATGACCACGGTGACATTCGCTGCTGCCATCTCTAGTCTAAATGAATGTGAAAACACCAGTGCTAACAACAGTCACAGTGCCCTGCACAGTCACAGACACGCTTGCAAACAGCAGAGTTGACACCTGAATAATGGCAAGCCGGAGGGGTGGGCGTGCTGCAGCGGCCTAGAGCGTGGCTGGGGTCAGACAGGAGTCGGGGCCAAAACACAGGAGTCTCCGAGCCCATGAGTGGTCAGCCCAGGGAACTCCATCTGAGGGGCGAGGGTGTGAGCTCCTTGACCACAGGGAGGCTGGCTGGCTGGTCAACTGCTGTGTCCCCAGCACTTAGGACAGCACACAGTAGGAGCTCAATGCACGTGTGTACAATCAATGAATCCCACGTGTTGTCTGTGTATACAGAAGGCAGGCAGGAGAGGAGACGCCTTATGCTGATGTCTCAATACTGGGTGCGTAGCTGCCGCTAGCAGCCCACCTTGGGGTGTGGTGGAGTAAATACAGAGGAGAGTGGGTGCAGAGCAGAGCCTTTGGGCACAAAGCCAGTGGGACGTACTGGGTACGGAGCCCACGGCTTCCTAAGCTGGGAGCACCAACCCGCTGGGCTGCCCAGCCCGGGTGCAGGAGAAGACGCTGCCTCGGCGACTTACAGGGTTCGCGGGAAGCAGTGCGCAGCTGTCAGGACCCACCACCGGTGTATGATGGAGCCTCCGCAGAGGTGTCTCTGGGCCAGCTGGATACTCACTTGCCACGGGAACTCGCCGAGCCGGACTTCAAGCAGTTCGCGAAATGGTAGCCACGACGAGTTCGGAAAGGCAGGCCTGTAGCCGCACTGGACGTTTTCTGAAAGAGAAAGGAAAGAGCCATTTGCACATGAGAAGCGCAGAGAGATCCGATCCCAACTCCTCGCAACCCCCCAGCCAAGACCGGCGCCGAAGCCGAGGGGAGCAGCGTGGACAGGCCCAGAGGGAACAGACCTCAGCAAACACCAGCCCAGTGCCCCTCCGCTGCTGTCTAATCCCCACACCCAAAAGGAGCCGGGGCCTGGGGCAGTCAGGCCAGAGCTCCCTGGAAGGCATTCAGGGGCAAGGCGGCAATGGAGACGCAGCAGACACGCAGGGTCCATTCAGGAGACAGGCGCCGTGCAGTCATTTGAACAGGAAAAGCTTAATGTGAAGAATCACGAGCTATAACTGGGAGTAGCTACGAAGTGTCAAGAGAACTCTAAGAACACCGCAGGGCTGGGGGACGGGACCTAAGGAGGAAATGAACTTGGCAGGGGAGCCCCTCCCATGACTGGAACAGGTGTGTTTACAGCCCAGTGGGAGGCAGAGGAGTCTGCCGCGTTGGGTCGAACCGGGCCAGAGCTAGTCCCTTTGCTAGACAAGCGGGAACCCCCCCTCTGGATGGCAGGTGAGCTGGAAACCGTGACCAGGACTCCCGGGGGCAGGGCGGGGGTGCTGATGCTGGCATACAGGTGCGTGGAGGGAGCTTAAGGTCAGGAGCTGCCCGCCTGCCGGGGGTGCGAGACCTGGGGCGTGGTCTGCACTGGGGCAGTTGCGGTGAGGCAGAGTGGGTTTGGGGGATTTCGAGGCTGATCAGAGGAAAAGATAGGACAGGGCGGCAGCAGCACACGCAGGCTTTGTCTGGGTGAGGCTGTGGCAGGTTCGCGTGCAGGGGAAGCCCTTTACAGCACGAGACCAGCCAGGGCTAGGGTGCAGGGGCCACAGCCCAGAAGGGGAGGAGGACCAGGGGAGCCCCGGGAGAAGAGGGATCGGAGGGGGCTTTACTTGTCAGGGGATGTTGCTCACTGGCAAGGTGGGAGCTCCCGAGGCAGCAGCAGCTCGGGTCTTGATAGCTGCAGGCGCCGTCTTACCCGCAGCTAGCAGATGGGCGCAGTTTCATGAGACATGCAAAGCAGGCAGGCTCTAGATGGCTAAAATCTGCTTATTTGGACTACATTTAAAATAATGGGATGTGTAAAAATTTGAGCTTGGCACCAGCAGGCTTTGGCACTAATGAGTATCAGCCTGCTGTGAAGAAATAAACAAGCTAAGGGCCAACAGACAGCGGCCGCCTTTGGCTTATTTATGTAACAGGTCACTGAGCAGGGGTCGGGGCTTAAGCTCACTGAGAGATGCGTGGCTGGAGCCAGGTGCCACTGGATCCCCCCCAACACACACACCGCTGTCACCCACACCGCAGGCGCAAGCAGCAGCAAACAGAGGCATGCTGGGCAGAAACAGGACGAAAGCCCTTCCTTCCGCGGTATCCCTCCAGCACCTTCTACTGAGGAAGGGTAATGTTGTGCTTGTTGCAAAGAAAAATCGCTTGCAGAGTCCAGCTCCATTATTGCAGAGCAGGTGATAAAGGGTGGACTTGGAGCCGAGAGGCAACAAATTGAGAGATGCGATTTGCAGGAATCCAAAGAAGGCCCGTAGAGGGCTGGGGGGCATTGAGGGGCACAGAAGACATGCAGAGTAAAGGACAAGGTCCCAGTGGCCACCAACCTCCTGCAAATATCCATGCCCAGTAGGGATCCTGCAAACAGCCAGCCCAGGAAAACGAGGAGCAATAAATAGGGATTTGGCACAAAAATAATAAATATATATTCTTTTTTTGAAGAGGAACAGGTGGGAAACAGAAGCAAAATTTACTAGATGAAACTCTAGGAAAATGTTATCTAGAACAAATAAAAAGTCTGAGCAAACATTTTGCCGTAGATTCTAAAAAATAAAACCTTATAATCACCTATGTGAAGGAAGATTATAAGTCAGAAGCTCAAGGACAAGGTTCTAAGACAACAGGAAGCAAAAGTGAGATAGTAGGACAGCTGGCGGCTGTCAAGCCAGAAACAGAAGAATAAAGTGACAGAAAGAACACCCTGGACAACATCCGAGGGGCAAGGAGGATGTAAATTAGAAAAGCAATGAAAATGAAACAAAAATAAAGCACCAAAAAGAATGAAGGATTTTTGTGTGAAGGTAATTTTTCATTTCTCTGAGATAAATACCTAGACGGAGACCGCTACTTCATGTGGTTAGAGCAGGTCCAACTTATTACCAAACGGTTAAATGCTTTCCACTTGACCGCGCTATTTTACATTCCCGCCAGCAAAGGACGAGAATTCATCTTACTTCACATCCTTGCCAACACTTTGTTTTATCAGCATTTTTTATTTTAGCCGTTCTAATATATGTATATCAATGTCCACAATCCTCCAAATTGGAAACCCAAATGTCCTTCAATGGATGGCTGGATAAACAAACTGCAGTATATCCACACAACGAGATCCTACTCGGCAATAAAAATGAACAGATTATTGATATCTGCAATAACGGATGGATCTCAAATGCATTGTGCTAAGTGAGAGAACCCAGGCTGGAAAGGTCACACACCACGTACGACTCCGTTTGCATGACATTGTGGAGAAGGCCGTCTACATGTCGGCACAGAGACCAGATCAGCGGCTGCCAGGACCTGGGAGGAGGAGACAGTGCGCGTATGAAGGGGCGGGCGGAGGATATTCTTTGAGTTGCTGAAGTTATTCAGTATCTTGTCTGTGCTGGTGGTCACATGATCCCATGCATGTGTTAAAAACCCAGAGAGTGGTACACCAAATATAAATTTTAAATTCCTGTTTGGTCCAAAATAAAGTTGCAAGAGAACTAAAGAATTAGGAAAAAAGATTTTACCGAGTGCGTATGAGAGACAAAGGGCTAATGTCATTAAATTCAAAAATATTTTGCAAATCCACTTTAAAAACTCACCTGGATAAGAAAAATGGGAAAACCGTAGGAACAGGTAATTCTTAAAAGAATAAATATAAAATGGTACCAATAAGGCTTGGAAGGGGCAAGGGTGGTCTTATGGTCAGAAGCACCTCAGAAATGCCAGCTTAAGTAAGATTAAACCACTTTCTTTACTGTAATATATATCAGCGCCGTGAATGTGTGGATATCCACTGTGATCCTACAGAAAAATATCGAACGGGACGTTTCCAGTCTTGTCTCACTCTAGAACTTTTCCCCACGAAGCTTTTCGTAGAACTGAGGCTCTACAGAACGAACTTTGCATTAGCTCATTTACTCCTCACCATAGCCCCATAATATTCTCCATTTTGTGAGAGTACATCATCTAATTCCGGTGTTCTAAATTAAGTAAGGCCTTACTCCACCACGACTCCGCTGCCTCTCCCAGGCTGTTGGGCCCGCAAGGATCCTTAATGTTTTTACCAAGAGGGGAGTAGAGACAGAAGAAAGTCAACCGCTAAATTGTTGTGCCAAGTGCCCTGTGCTTCCGGAGCTCTGGTCTGGACCCTGGGGCATCATTTTAGATGGCATCTTCCCTGAGGCCGACACATCTACTGTGAGTCATCAGGGATAATCTCTTGGTTTCCTGAGCCCTTTGCTCGAACTCAGCATCCCTGGGGCCTCTCCGTCAACTCTGCGGTGCCAGGGAAGCGGTGGCAGCCCTTTCCCCAGTCTCTGCTCCGGGCAAGCCTGGCACAGACCTGGATCTTCCTGGGCATGTCCCTTGAGTGCCATGAGCAGTGGGATTAGAAGCTGGAGCATCTTCTTGTCATTCCAGCCCAGAATTGCCCAATCTTTGCCTCCGGCCAAAGCTGATAAAATGCCAGGTGCGGCTGCTTGATGGGGGCGTGGGGGGGGCGGGCATCACAAATGCGTGGCAGAGCAGACTGGGTGACATCACAGAGAGCAGGGCAGGGGCATAGGACACAGGGCAGTCAGGCTCTTGTCTGTCCAGCGCTCCCCCTGCAGTGGTGGCTGACGGGACACCCTCGAAGGATCACGCCAGGCTGCGGTTTGTCTGCACACTCCCCTCCCGCCGCCCACTCAGGCGTCTACTCTGATTATGGAGCTCTGGGTCTCTGGGTGAGTTTTTATTAATACATTTTCTGGAACCAGGTTGCAAAAGCCTGATACGCCTTGTTAGTAGATCTGGACCTTCCCACGAGATTCACTGGCGGGGAGGGGGTAGAATTAAAGTGGGTCACATGGTAACATTTGCACTAAAAGATGACTCCTGGCATAACACGGAGCTACTTTAGGGAGGATAAAACTAGAAGAGAGAATGTCTTGCAGGAAGTGGCCGCAGAGACAGAGCGAGAGGCGCTGAAGGGGCCCGACAGAGGGGTCTCGTGGTCGAGGGGCTCTGAGGGCTGAGCAGGCAGACACGAGCCCGGGTCTGAAAGTTTGCGGGTAGAGGACACACTGGAGAGTCACCAGGCCACTGGAGTCACAGGCGTGGTGAGGTCGCCCAGGGAGAGAGAGTGCCCAGAGCAGCCTGGGACCTGCTAGCACTCAGGGTCAGACAGAAGAGGAGGAGGAGGCAGGGCTGGGAAGGGAGGCTGGCAATGGCTGGGAGAGCGGGAGGAGACCCAGGAGAGGGTGGCGGGGGGCAAAATGGGACAAGAGTGCTCCAAGGGGCAGAGATGCCTCTGATATCGGATCATCCCTCCTGAACCTCTCAGCCACCCCCGCCCAGACCCTGGCACCTTCGATCACATGCTCTCTCCTTCCCCTCCGCATCCGCTCACGGCATTGCAAGGTATTTCAGTCGCCTCCAACTGAAACCTTTTGACAGCCCCAAAGTGCCCTCCCTGCCACGGCTCACTCACAGCCACCGCCGTTTCCTCTCGGTCACAACCTCGGTGCTTATCATTCAAGGAAGGAAGGAGGGAGGAAGGAGGAAGGAAGGAAGGACGGACCCGCTGCCTGAAACAAGTTACCTGAGAGGCCCACAGTTATCTCCAAAGTCGGCTCCCTCCTTCCTCCCGAGCCCCATTGGCAGTGGCACCTGCCCGATGGCCCCACAGAGGACAGCACCCACCCCTCCCCCAGCCCACACCCCTCCTCCTCCCCTGCTTTCTGTCTCCCCACCAGCCTGTAACCATGACGAGGGCAGGGGCTTTTTCCTTTTAAATTACTCCCGCATCCCCAGTTCTTAGATGGTGACTGGCACATGTCAGGCACTTCCTACATGGTTGGACAGAACGACTGAATGACCGAATGAATGAATGCATGTTGAATGCCCTGCGGAGAGGAGGCGTCCCTCCTACTCCCGGCTACACCCCAGAGGAGTTGCATTATCTCGAACAGGTCACTTAAAGTCTAGGAGTTTCCATCTCCCCGTGAGTAGAGGTATCGGCCTCATGGGCTTTTTGGGAGGATTAACAGAAACAAAGTGGGACTTAGAGAGCATCAGACGTCCAAAGCTCACTGTGGGAGCGGCATGGCCTCCGGAGACGCTCGGGGACCTGTGCTGCTGGCCTGGCCCCTTGGCGTGTCTGAGGCCGTCTCCTTCTCCGTGGAATGAGGAAGGGGCTCACTCGCTCTGGCCCGAGGGACCGTTCTGCAAATGCAGACACTTTGGTACGCAGGAAGTCGTCAGAGCAGATCAGCACCCGACCTTCTGGCCCCTGGGTACCTCTGCCGGCATCAGAGAGGATTAGACGGGGAGATGGCGTCTGAGCTCCCACGTGCGTGACACATGTCTGCCACCGTGATCCGTCACTGATGGGAAATGCCAGCTTGGAGGTTACGGCTGTAACCAGGGCTGCGGAACGTCATCACCATCATCACAGCAAACAAGTCATGGAAGCCGCCTGTCCTCCTACCAACCGTAAAACATAGATCCTATTATTGTCCCCGGTGTAGACAAAAGGACGTAGCCTGCCCGAGGCCCTCGATGGAAGTGGTGGCCGCAGGATTTGACGGGAGGTACATCTGGTTCCAGGACCCGCTGTCTCGTGCAGCGAGCGGCCACCTCCTGAGTAGCGCAGCGCAATGTAAACAGAGGGACGACGCCCAGCAGCGCCGAGTCCCCGAACGATCGTCACAGGGAAGACAAGATGCGTCCTCCCACAGCCTCGGCCTAACTCTCAGGGGACGCCTGGGGGTGCGGAGCTGCCCCAGGAGAAAGAGCAGAGCAGACATCCTGGAACTGCTGCTCCAGAGAGGAGCCGGGCCTCACCCTCCGTGTCGTGAAGAGGGGCCACCGCCTCGGTGATACGACCTCATTCTGAGCCTCGCAGTAGCCTCTGTCCACGGAGCCTCGTCTCCCTTTGCTGCAGATGAGGAAACGGGGGTGCACACGCCGTCACTTGGGGAACTGAAGGGAGCACGCAGTTCACGTCCAACCATTGGGCCTGGCCAGTGGCCGGGGGGCAGTGCCTGGGCTGCTTCGGTAGCTCCACCTGGGGCAGGACACAGAGTGGTCTGAAACTTATTAATAAAAATGTACACGTAAGGTCCAAACATCGTGACCTCAGGTGAGACTTTGGGCCGGGTGTTTCCAGCTGAATCTGACCTTTTTACCTTGAGGAATGGATGGGCCCCCCAGGAGATTTGGGGACCACGTGAAATGAATCCAGAAAGTGATGGGAGCAGGATTGTCACCCGCTGGGCAGGGTGTGAGGGGAGGCCAGGGCCTCTGAACCCGGCCTGGAAGAGCCATACCTGGGGCCCAGGTGAGAGTCCAGGCAGCTCAACCCACAGGGTGCTGGTGCTGGGAGAGGCCTCCGGGCCCCCCGGACCCTCCCCAGTCTCGAGGGTCCGGGCTGGAGGCCCCTCCCCCAGGCCTTGCCCCCACGGTCACGGAGAAGCCATGACCCAACAGGCTCGGTGGCAGGGGAGGCATGTGAGCCTCAGAAAAGGTTTGGGTGTGATCCAGACTAAAAGTGAGGTGCCCATGAGGGTCCGGGGGAGGCTGACCGTACCCAGGGCCGGGGGAGGGGAGGTGGGGATAAGAAAGGCTTCCAGGACAAAGTCCCTTTGCGCAGCCCTCTTAGAAACAAAATGACAGCGGGAAAAGAAGTCCGCGTGACCTCAGTCTGGGTTCTCAGACCCGCAGCCCATTGTGACATCGCCAGCCGGGGTCTGGCTCTGAGCAGGGAGGCTGCACCAGCCTCATTGCCCTCAGCCCTGGCCTCCGTCCCCTCCCCGGCGCACGGCGCAGCCCAGGGCCATGCTCCTGTTGCCAGTGCTGCTGCTCTTGTCCCAAGCCGTGAGAGCACTCCTCGGTACGTGGACCCCTCTCCCAGTGGCCGGAGCGGCTCTCCCAGACGGCGCTGGGCAGGACCACCGCCCTCCGCACCCAGCCCCATTCAGCCAGTGGTGGGCGCAGGGGCAGAGGGAGAGCTGGGCAGCAGGCTCGGTGACTAGCTGTCTGGCCACCAGCAGGCCAGCTCTCAGGACACAGGCCATCGCTCCATGTGTCCCCATGTCCCTCCCTCAAAAGCCTTCTCATTCTTCTCCACTCTTTTCCAGCCCAGAGTTTGACCTGACCTTGAGTTTGGGTTTTGCAACCTGAGACTTTATCCCCAAAGGAATCCTAGAGTCCCCAGCACGAGCTGAGCGTCAGTCCCCTGCCTCAGAGGGTGCAGAGCTCGCAGCAGGAGGCTCTGGGAACCACAGACACAGTGGACGTGTGGCTTAGCATGGTCAAGTTCAAGGTTGCTTCTGTTCTTGCGGTCAGCTCCCCGCAGCTCCCTGGAGGCTCATATCTCTCGCCAAGGGTGTGGCCAAGGCTGGAAGGAAGCTCAGTTACTTAGCGGCTGTCATGGCCAAGTACTTCCGCATGTCTAATGCCACAGCACCACGGTGGGGTTTCAGCTCTTAGACCGGATGTGGGGGAGGAGCTCAGAACCTCTAAGAGGTGGAGGAGTTGCCCAAAGTCGCCCTGCAGGGAGATGGTGGCTCTGTCTGCCTGACCGGCGCCAGGCTGACTGCAGTGCCGGGTGGCCCTCCTTTGGCGCACACCTGCCCAGCGCACAGCAGGTTCACCTGGTCTCCCTTAGTCGGGCCTGGGGTCGCTTCTCTGGGCCCTGCCTCGTCTCCAAAGCCAGCGGGTTGCTTCCCTGTGCAGTCACGTCTTCCTCGGGCTGACGCTCTGCCTCCCGCTACCACTTTGAGGCCCCCCGTGGTTCCCCTGGACCCACCCAGGATATACAGATAATCTCCCTGTTTTGAGCCCAGCTGATTAGCAACCTTAGTCCACCCCCAAAAGTCCCTCTTTCCTTTCAAGGTAAAATCGTCTCCGGGTCTGGGGCACGGCCTCTTAGAACTGGGGCATGGCTGGGGGGCCGTGATTCTGCCTGCCGCGCCGGGGCTGGCTTTGGGCAGCATTTCCCTTCATTTCTCTCGCACGAGAGACAGGCCGGGGGAAGCGACTTTCCCGAGATCACAATGCTGGACAGAGTCAGAGCCAACACTTCTGGCCCACGCCCTGAGCTCTACGCAAGCGCAATAAAGCGTCTGCCGTCTCACTCATGTCGTGCCTCCGTGGGGCGGCCTCAGCGTGCTCACCTCTAGAGTGGGGACGAGGATATCTGCTAACAAGCCTCCTGCCAGCCCGGCGCCCAGCCCGCAGTGGGTGCTAAGTGTGGTGTCTTTTCTCTTCCACTCTCCTTTATTCCACCAGGATGCGGCGAGAGACCCACTTACGAGGGAAGAACTCGGTATTCCCGAATCATAGAGGGGCTGGAGGCTGAGGTGGGCGAGTTCCCATGGCAGGTGAGTATTCAGGCAGAAAACGAGCATTTCTGCGGCGGCGCCATCCTGGACAAGTGGTGGATTCTCACGGCAGCTCACTGCTTGAACTCTGCGGACATCTCGTAAGTACCAAGAGCCCGCTGCTTCCACGGTCCCCCCAACCCCGGGCACCCGCCCCGTCAGCCAGACCTGATCACTGGGAGGATTCCTAGGGCTGCTCAGGCTCCAGCTGGACACGGATGACGCCCACGCAGCCCCCGCCAGCCTGGGGCTGCGCCCTTCCCTTCCCACGTAGGGCTAATGACATGGCTTCCCCGAGGCCACACTCTGTCCTCTCCAGGAACACCTGTGGCTTGATGAAGCCAAAGGGCTTGGTCCATGTGCCTGTGCTAGATTGAAGTCCTTCTAGGAGGACGTCCTTCCGATTGCGGAAGTCTGCTTGCTGGGCATCCGCCCCCCACTCTCCTGTTGGGTAGACATCCAGCATTTACTGATAACTAACCATGTGCCAGCACCCCTATTAAAAACTTCACCTGTATTAACTCACTTAATTGTACAATGCCCCTCTGAAGCAGGTAGAATGAATCAGCCCAATTTATGGGTAAGGAAACTGAAGTCCGGTAGAGTCAGGTGACACCCCGGGTGCACAGCCAGCAGACAGGGGCAGGATCTAAATCCTGGCTCCACCAGCCGTGCTTTCCCCGCGCTGCCTCGAGAAGGTTTGAAGATGCACAGAAAGGCTGGCTTTAAAGGGCTAACCCAAACCCTGGGGAGAGCCTCAGCACGGCCTCACCGAGGAACCTTGTGGCACCTGTTGCCATGGGACACTTAGGGATGGGCTTTCGGAAAGTTCCTAGCCATTCTGCCTGGAGCGGGTTTCCTGAATGTCAACTTATTACTGAAGATCTTTTCTGCCTAGTCACTGGCAGGTTGAGATGAACTTCTGTGCCCGGGTCTCTGCGTTGTTGGCCGTTACAAGGGATGTAAATAGTAACAACGCCTGACCTGTCTGACGGCGAGTTTGATCTGTGCCCGGCAGTCTTTCGTGGGCTCTTCCGAGTGCCCCCAACAAGGTGTCAGGAGCATCGTTCACTTCTCTGGTCTCGAATTTCTGGCCTCAAGTGATCCTCCTGCCTCAGCCTCCCAAAGTGCCAGGATGACAGGCATGAGCCACCGCGCCGGCCCCAGCGTTCACTTCTCTGGGACCCGCGATGGAGCAGAGGCCTACGTAGCTGTGTTCTGCTCACAGGCCATTCTGGCACCTTCTCTACCTTTTTCAAATTCTCGCACCCTCTGAGCAGTAGCCCCAGGATGGCCCGAAGGTCCTCGAACTGCGTGGGGTTTCAGTTTCTCGGGCACAGAAACTTCTGCGCACTTTGGTGACCTCCCTTCCCCTCCTCTCACCCCTCTCCGGCTCCGTGCCACCAGACCTGCAGACCTGAGTGTCGTGGTGGGGACCAACGACTTAACCAGGTCACACGTGGAAGTAAAGCGGGTGACCACCGTAGTTCTCCACAAGGACTTTAAGAAAGTCAACTTGGACAATGACATCGCCTTGCTCCTGCTGGCCACACCGATCACGTTCAGCGACCTGAAGGTGCCCGTCTGCCTGCCCGCGGAGCCCAGCCCCTCCACGTGGCACGAGTGCTGGGTGGCAGGTTGGGGCCAGACCGACGCCGGTACGAGAGCCGTGGAACAGGAAGGGGAGGGTTCGAGGGCGACAGGGGAGAGCTGAGCAGCGGGGAGGAGACCAGGCCCCGCGTGGGAACAAATCCCCCCACAGCGGAGGCCAGTCCTCGGTTGTGGTCTCACCCAGCCAGCGCGGGGCCGTCTTGCGTGCGTGTTTAATCGCATGCAAACTCTCCGGTTAGCCAGGGCCCCTCCACTCTTCGTTCCAAACATTCACATGTGGATACTTCCTGCCCGGCGTCTGAGCTGCCAGCCCTGGGTGAGGCTGTGACGGTCCTGGCATGTCGCCCTACTGTTCCGAGACACGAATCTGTTGTCACTTGTTGTTATGCTGTTACTTGACCCTGATAGGAGAACGTGCACTGGGGCAGAAAAGTATCTTGAAAGCCTCACTGGACTGTCCCCAAAGAAAACCCAACAAAACCTAAAGCAAACAGCCCAGGGAGCAGACGGAGGCAGCACAGCCCCACTCGGGCCAGGACGGGACCGCAGATACGTAGGGACGCTTTGCAGCGAGCCGGGGCCTGAAGACGTAGGCGTTTGGGGAGCTCAGCGAGCAGGGGAAGTGGGGGGACGCTGGCTCAGGCTCCAGGCACTGCTGGGAAGGCAGGAGAGGAGGAGGCGGTTAAAAACCCTCAGTAAGGGGACGAAATGTGGAATGTCTGTGGTTAGTTAATGAAGTCTCCGCCTCCGCAGAGTCCCCCCATCCCCTCCGAAGGCTCCGGGCCTCCACCTTTGCTGGAGGACGAAAGTTCTCACTGGGATGCAAACCCACTTCCCTCCGCCCTGCGTGAGGGACGTGCGCTGCTCACTTATAACAAGTAGCGACAGGCAGTTCATGGAGGAGGCGGGAAGATGCCGGGGAGTGGCCTTAGCCAGTTGCAAGGAGAAGTCAAGTTCGTCGGGCTGGCTGGCGTCAAGCTGGGCGTCTTGGGAGTAGAAATGTGGTTTTGAATGCGGGGAATCGTTCCAGGAGGTGGAGAGTGGTTTGCAAAATCTCGGGGTGGGGGTCCGGGCGATCTGCAGGCGTGCGGCTACCTGAAGGAGGAGCGTGGAGGCAGGGGCGGGGGCCGGGGACCTGGGCCGGGCTGGGCAATGGAGGGCACAGTCCGTTGCGTCATCAGCGCAGGGCCCCGCTGCCTGGCGGCTTTTCTAACGTGCTCTCTCTCCGGGCCAGCTGACAAAAACTCCATGAAAACAGATCTGATGAAAGTGCCGATGACCATCACGGACTGGGAGACGTGTTCAAAGGATTTTCCCAAACTTACCAAAAACATGCTGTGCGCTGGGTACAAGAACGAGAGCTACGACGCCTGCCAGGTAACCAGGGGACCCTCCCTCACCCGGCAGGCCCCTACCCCTCGGGTGCCAATGCACAGAGATCCTCTCTCTGCTGGGAAGGGACAATTAGGAGTCTGGAATATGTGTAATCTCAAAAATGTCTCATCTTCTTCAGGCACGCTAGGTACACAGGGCTTCGGGGAATTCCTAAAAAACAAAAAAATCTAAGGAGGATTTGAGATGGATACAAGGAGCCGTTGTAGGTCATTAATTAGTGACCTTTGTTGAGCATACTTGGCCCTGGGGACCCGTGAATGAGACGAGGTCCTCACCTGAGGGTGCCCGCCGTCTCCTGGGCAGATAGTCGGGTAAACAGCAACCATAATATATTGGATGATGCACGTGAGTTTCGATGAACCAAAGTCTGGTCTCTTAGCTTATCTTTAATAAAATAAACACAAAAACTTAAATAGAAAGAAATTTTTATTGATGGCTACAAAAATAGAAAAAAAAATCATAAATTCGTTCCCTCTGGCTCTAAGGACAAATGCCGAGATCGGTGTCTAGAGCTCACGGATGCTGTCGTCCCCTGGGGAGTGGCCGCCCTGCCGACCCCACCTCGTCCCAGCTGAACGCCAGGCGCCTGCTGGCCCTGCAGTGGTCTGGTCGTTGGCGTAAAACTGCAAAAGTGGATGATACATATTCTGAGCAGGGAGAGAGAGGCTGCCCCATGGAAGGGGAGGGTATTTATCTAGAATTATCTATGATGGTTTAATGCAAGGAAATCGGTAATTTTCCCCTCGGGAGGGGCTTGCAGGGATAGGGTTAGAGGCGGGAGGGAGAGGAGACAGGGGAAGGTGCTCAGGGACAGGAAGCGGCGACTGCAGCGGCCCCAGCTCAAGTGGTCCCTCGTGATGAATCCTCATGTCACGTGAACCTTGTGTTTTCTCCACATCCTGGACAATTTAAAACACTACAAAAAAAAAAGAAAAAAAAATAGAGAATTGAAACTTGTGATTCTGGACAAGATGGAACAGACACATTTCTCCTGGTCCCTTCTCCTAAGTACAGCTAAAGGCATCGGACGTTACACGGTGAAATGAAACAAAACGGCTGACGGGTGCAGAGCAGAAGGTGCACTGGCTGGAGACCCCGATACTTAGGACCGACACAGCAGTGGCTCCCCTGGTTTCCTGTATGTCTCCAAAATATCTCAGGCTGGATGCCGGAGAAGACTGCGGCCCAAGAATGCCAGTGGGCACAGAAATAAACTAACAGCCACAACCACGCTGGGGTCCCGGAGGGGCTGAGTGTGGCCATTAAAGGGCAACAGGAGGGGTCCCTGTGATGACGGGTATGTTCCGTGTCTTGACCAGATCAATGTCACTGTCCTGGTCGTGATATTGCACCGTAGTTTTGCAAGATGTTATCGGTGGAAACTGAGGGTGTACGGGATCTCTCTGCATTAGTTCCTGCAATTGCATATGAATCTACGATTATCTCAAAATTCAAAGAATCAATTTTAAAAACAATTTTTAAGTGCCACAGTCAAGCAAAATATAAAATCGAACAAATCCCCGGCTAGCGACGCGATGCTTCTGCGAAGGTTCTTCTGCAGCGACCGAGGTTCTTCTGTCCTCCCAGCGAGCTGCGACCGCCCGTTTTCTTATCCATCCTCTGAGCTCTGACAGAAACGGGTCTTACACATGAGTGACCTCCCAGCGCCTAGTGCAGTGCTTGGCACGTGACTAATGCTCAACGAATGTTTGTCAAATAAATGAGGCAGCCAGGTGTCGGTAAAGTAGCCACTGAGAAAGGGCACCTGAGGGAGATCCCGGAGGCCCCTGGGAGTCTGCAGGTGGCGACGGGGTTGAGAGCAGCCGCAGGGCTGGAGGGCGGTTTGGTTAGGGGGCTGCCGGGCTGACTCAGGTTTAGACCGAGGCTGCTTCCCAGGTGCCGTCTGGAACACGGTACCCAGCACGGGTGCCTGGAAGTCTCATTTCACTCCACAGAATCTTGGACGTTGAGAATCACAGACCTCTGGAGCTAAAAAGGAATGCACAGAAACATTTAATCAGAACTCTGTTTTATGGATGAGAACGCATGGCTGTTTTAATCATCGATCGTTCCCTTAGTTATCGGAATGGACCTGCAGCAGCGTGCTGACGTCACAGCTCTCTTCCACACGAAGGTTTCAAGCCATCTCCCTCTCCCTGCCCCTCTCGCCCTGGTTCAGACGCCCCATTTTTCACCCCTTCTTAAGTAGCTCCTCCGCCCCCCGCTGCCTCCCTTCCCCACACACCCACTACCGGCCACACTTCTACGTATCCTCAGGCCAAAAGCTTTCCTGACAGGGCTTTCCGTCAGCAGGACCCCTCCCTCCGCTGCACCGCTGCCCCGTCCTGGTCATGCTCCTCCCGTCCCAGCGAGCAGGGTCCTGTCTGTTTACATGTTTCACTCCTCTACAAGACCACGTGGTCCCGTATCCCAAACGCCTACCAACGAGCATTGCAAAGATCTGTTAAATGACAGCGATCGAACATCTTCTGGACTCAGTTTGCTGATTACATAATGGGAATCAAAATACCCACCTCACAGTCCATGAGCCGACCGGGTCGATAAAAAAGCGAGGAGCTAACGCCGTGCCTTGTGCCTGGTGGCCAGGAGACGCTATTCTTCCTTCTCCCCTTTCAGTGGAATACTCCACTCATTCTGGCCACCTTTCAGGGACACTGTCTTGCCACTGGAGAAAGCCCCTTGCAAGGTTGTAGCTGCTCGGCTCCTTGCAGGAGAGAGTGGCGTGGCAAAGGTGGACAGAGCACAGGTTCGGCATCAGAAAATTCTGGGTTTCAGCCCTGGCCGGGCGACTTAAAACCTTCAGCGAGCTTTTTATCTCCCTGGAGATGCATCTGCCTTACAGATGGGTGGAAGGAAGCCACGCGTGTCTGTGGTGCGCGGCAGGGACTGGGTACACGTGCTCCGAGTCATGGGATCATCCGTGAGCCAGACCCACGCGATTCCATCCTGAAGGGTTACACATCCCGAAAAGCTCAGCTCGCTTGCCCTTAGCAAACACCCACAGCAAAGAACTAAAAAGGAACGTCATTCCCCCCCACGCCTTGGGAAGAACATCAAAGGAGACCGGATTCATAACCCTAACAGCACTTCTGGAGTCCCGTTTTCTCTCCTGCCCTTTCCAGCCCTTTCCAGAGCTTTTGATTCGACAAGACCCACGACACTCGTCTGCATTCTTCCCTCAGCCTGTGTGACGGTCACTGTCCTGGGCTCCTGTCTCCCTGTGCTGAGGATGGAGTGATAGTTTCCCACCGATCCTCCCTCGTCCTCCTCCAGATTAGGCCCCGTCCTGTACCCCCCTGTTCTGCTCAACGCCCCGTGATGCCCAGAGCCAGCCCGACAGCAGCCCCTCGGGACGAGGTGGGCAGTGGTGGGCTTTGGCGAGATGTCCTCTGGCTGCCCGGAGCAGGACAGGCCAAGTGACCCCCTCCGTGAGCTCGCTGTGCCCTGCCTCTCGTGGGCGTCCAGCGTGGGCTCGCTGCTGACTGTGCTCTCTGCCCACAGGGTGACAGTGGGGGGCCTCTGGTCTGCACCCCGGAGCCTGGTGGGAAGTGGTACCAGGTCGGCATTATCAGCTGGGGCAGGGGCTGTGGCCAGAAGGGGACCTCGGGGATATACACCGCTGTGGCCACCTACACCCTCTGGATCAACAAGGTGGCCCAGATTGAGGGAAGGCCCTTGGAGTCCCAGGAAATGAGGAGCCCGAAGCAGAAAGCAACGAGCCTCCGAGCCTCGGGACCCCCGGAGCCAGGCAGCCCCCGATTCTGGCTCTGGCTCTGCCTCCCGTCCTACGTGTTGTTCAGAGCTATTTTCTACCGAAAATAAAACAGATGCTGTTTTTTCACCCTAGGAGGGGGTATGAGAATATGCCTCTCACAGAGCCACTGGTTGCGGAGCAGAGCTGGGCTGGGATCGGAGGCTCGGAACAGAAGGACCAGAAAGCCAGGCTGGGGCCCTGGATTGGGGATTGGGCTTTGGGTTCATGAATTAGTCAGGACTCTTTTCATTCCAGGTGACAGTTACCTAACTCGACCTGGCTTAAACCAAAAAGAGATGTTTATAGATATACATAACAGAAAAAAAAAACCTGAAAAATCCAGGGGTGGTCTGATGACTTCAGGTACGGCTGGATCTAGGGGCTGAAAAGATGGTGACAGGGACTGTTGTCTGTGGCCATCACCCCTGAGAAGGGCTTCTAAGCGGTGGCTGTGATGAGCACCAGCACCTCCCACACGTGTCCCAGCAGCTCAGCAATCGCAGTGGAAGGACAGAGCTTACTCCTGGTAACTCCCGCGAGAGTCTGTGGTCTTGTCTCACGACCGTGAAGCCCACAGCCCATGGCTGCTCCAGTCACTGCAGCCAAAAGCGATGCTCTCCCAGCCAGGCCAGTCCCACGCCCACCCGGCAAAGGGCCAGCCACCCAGCTGTGTGCACTGACGGTGGGGGAAAGGGTGGGGCCCCCAGACAGAAAAGGGCACAGATGCTGGAGATGTCCTTAGATGGTGGCACTCTGGCTGACCCCCGCTGGGCCTGCCTGGCTCATGCAGCCACTGTGGGCGGCTTCTGCAAACATGCCTCCTAGAGACGCTGCTTCAGGACCACTGGAGAGCAGGGTTAGAGTGGGGAAAAGGAGAACGAGGACGCTTTTTATTTTCTCACAGTCTTTCTGGAGGAGAGTCAGCCGTGCTGCAGGGCACGCGGAAAAGTCCAAGCTTCCATTGAAAGCTTTCCATTTCGGGAACTGGTGGGGGCCCGAGGAACCCAAGTCCAGGGGAAAGAGGCACACGGCGGGCCACATTCTAAACGAGCAGAAGGCAGGCGCCCGTTCTCAAGGGGCTTTTGCAAACGGGCACACACCACAGTCCACCCATCCGGTTGCGAGCTGGAGTGTGTGGAGGGCCCAGAAATCCCGCTTGGTGCGGAGGGGCCACGCCGCGGGCCACGGAGCACAGCAGGTGTCTGGGGGCTGAGCCGCGGGGGAGGGCAGCCGAAAGGAGAAGCGAGCCTTTCTGAGTGCGAGAGGAGCATCACCAACTCGGCTCAAGGATAAACGAGAAGAGAGAACTGGATAGTAGGTAGGGACGGTGGAAGGAGGAACAGATCGCGAAGGGGTGTGAGGGAGCTCTGCGGGGCAATAGAAAGGTTCGGTGTTTTGGTTGAGACGATGGCTTCATGGGTGAATGCGTGTGTCAAAACTTGCCACGTTACACACTTAGATATGCTCAGTTTGTTGTATTAAATTTAACCTTAACATAGTTGTAACAAAATGTGAATGTTGGACATCAGCAACTCTTTTTTGCTCTGGATTAAGACATCGTCTCCAGTGCTCTGAGGGAACGTGTCTAGAACTCTGGCCTCGATTCTGTTGTTTTAAAAACGGCATCTCGGTGGTTGCCAGATCCAGGCTGGAGTCAAAGAATGAAAGAACTCGAAGGGCCCCTAGGAAAGATCTGGTCCAACACTTTCATTTCACAAATGAGAAACCGGAAACCCAAAGAGGGCAGTGACTTGTCCAAGGCCACCCAGCTACGTGGCGGCAAGGTCAGGCCTTGAACTTGGGTCTCCGGATTCGGTCACTGGATCTGCAAACTCCAGGGGGGCACTGTGGCTCCAGGAGTGACCTGTGGCGATGAGCCGAAGGGTCCCACGGTTGAGTCTGGCACAGTGCCTGGGCTAACTTAGAGCAAACCAATACTTTCCTAAAACATAAAATTGAATTACTTGAAAAATGAAATAAAAAATGAACATCTAAAATGCAAGCCCAAACTTTTGTTATTAGAGTCAACTCACATAAAATCACTTTGATAAGTAGCTATAAAGGTTTCTAAGCATTTCTTCTCCATTTCTGTATTTATCTCTTCATGGCCCAGTAACGAGCAGTTTGCAGACCGGCAGAGGCCCACGTTCCACACTTGGAGAAGCGTTTCCCTAGAAGGCCCAAACTTTAACCACCAAGAGATAGGGGCTACCTGGCCACCAAGCCCCAGCTTCCGAGTATAGGAGGGTCACATTGGAATATGGATCAGATTGGAACGAAGGCTTCGGTGTGACCGTGAGTCGTCATTCCAGCTGAGACTGCACACTCACGTATTCTTCATTGTCTTGAGCAATACAGACTCACAAAGCCTCCTAGTGCCCCGGCCCGGAACAGCCTCACGGGGCACCGTGGATCTGCCACGAGAAGTGCCTGTTCAATTCCGGGTTCTGCTCTTTTACATCAGAACCGGCCCAGGAAGGGGCATCTTCTGTCTTTAGTTCCAGGCTTATAGGTCTTTGCTTGTGCATGAACAGGTGGCCTGCAGTGCTTCCTGCCAGAGTGGTGTCCCCAGATCACCCGGGGCTCAGATGCTGTGGAGACAGCTGTGGGCACAAATTGGAAGAGGAAGGGCAGCCCCCTCCTGGAGTCCAAGAGCAGAGCCAGGCCTCAGTGTCACTCTCGCCAGGGGAACCGGGCAAGGCGGGCTCCCCTGTCCTGAGTCACCCTTGAGAGCCCTAAGTCCCAGGCCTCTGGGCTCTGGAGCTCTGGAGCAGGCCTATCACCCCTCTCCTAGACCAACGCCCTGAAGGCCATGTCCTTCTCTCCCCGGATGCTGGCCCCTTTGAGCTTCCTGCGAACTGAAAGCCCACCTTGATCTGTAGAGGTGCTTCGGACCCACCCCGTTC
This sequence comes from Avahi laniger, assembly GCA_963575035.1. Taxonomy (NCBI): domain Eukaryota; kingdom Metazoa; phylum Chordata; class Mammalia; order Primates; family Indriidae; genus Avahi; species Avahi laniger. The sequence continues at coordinate 14,009 of CAUYSK010012048.1, read as the reverse complement.
TGCTCTTGCCGGTGTGGACCCCACAGCTGGAGCCGCACTGCTCTTTCCGAGCCTGGACTGTTTGAGACTTGCAGAGCCCTCGGCCCCCTGGTCTCCCTCTCCCTGACACCGCGGCTGCTTGACCCGAGCCCCGGGCCTCCTGGGGCCCTCCTCCCATGGACTCCACGGGGCAGGCACCGTCCACACTCCCACACTCGGGACACACGCAGGAGGCAGCGTCTGAAGCCACCTTCTCCCCTCCCCTCCCCTCCTCTCCCTCGCGGATTGGTGTGTATTTGGTGTTGCTCATTCATTCATAAGACATTTGCTGATCTTCCGTGAGCCGGTGCTGTTCCAGCCGTGGGTAAGTGCAGGGAACAAGGCGGAGAGCCCTCAGAAAGCCGCTCTCCAGTGGGGGACAGCCCAGTCAACGCACAGAGCTGCCGCTGTGACGGGCGGAGACAGCGGGTGGAGAAAGGAGGAAGACTGTTCAGGGAGCAGGACGGACTCCTTTGGGGCAGGTGTCAGGGAAGACCCGGCTGAGACCCAGAGGCAGCGAAGGGGCAGGACCTGGCCACTCGTGGGAAGAGGGCGTCCAGATGGCCCTTACACAACAACGTCTCAGAGCTCCTTGAGCAGCCAGGAGGGCTTCAGAGGGACCGAGGAGACCCAGCCCGCAGGTGCTCAGGTGGGACTGGCCCTGTGGGCTGCAATTCCTGAGGTGGCCTCCAGGTGGCAGAGTCACTCTAGGCAGCAGGTCTTCGTTCCTGTAGGGAGGCGTTGGGGGGACAGGCTGCAGACGTGGGGCACCCAGGGGGGTGACAGGCCTGCCTCTGTACACCAAGCTGTGCAGAAACATGGCCATGCCTGTTCACTGCCTGTTGTCTCCGGATGCTTTTTGTGCTATAAAGGCAGAGCTAAGTCACTGCAGCGAAGACGCCCCACGAGGCCTGAAGTCTTTCCTACCTGGCCCTTTCCAGAAAACTTTTTCTGGTCCCTGGCCTCTAGGGGCAGATGGGGAAGTAAACGGCTGGTCCTCTCACCATAGTAAGTGCTAGGGTGGAGCTGGGCCTGTCCTTGGGGGCCCTGCAAGGCCCCTGCAGCAGCCATGGGCGCCACTGAAGGGGCTTGAGCAGCAGTGACCTGACCATCCCGGGAACTGTGGTGAGAGAGTGGCGGAGGGGGGGAGGGGATGGGCCACAGCAGAGCCAGGGCCCAGGTGAGTCTCGGTCTCTGGGAGGGAGAAGGAAGGCTGCCGGGGCTGGCCTGCGGGGGTGGAGAAGGGGCAATGCTGGTGGCATTTCAGAGGGTGGGTGACAGCATTTGAGTGTTGGGGGGTCAGAGCTGAGCCTGCGTCCGGCCTGTGTCCCAGCATCCTGGGGGCCCTCCCTCATTCATCGTGCAGGGACCCGACCTCTGCCTCCCCCTGAGCCAGGATTGCCTGCAGTTCCCCCACTCGGCCTTGCCCCCTCCTCCCTGCCCGCCCCCCCTGAGAATATTTGATGACACCTGTGTTGTCTCCAAATTCCTGTTAGCCTGGGGTACGTCACCTGGGTTTTTGACTGTGTTAACTTCTCCTGAAGCAGTTTTCCATCTGATAGCTGTGCTGACCACATGACCTACTTCCCGAGGACATGGTGTGTGCGTGTGCACGTGTGTGCATGTGTGCAAGTGCGTGTGTGCATGAACACGTTTGTGTCGGGTGGGGACAGAGCTTTAGGGAGGAGCGTCTGCTCCGTTGTCCTGTCTTCTTTCACATTCGGGTGACTCTCAATAAACCAATTACTCCCATTAGACTTTTTTCTGCCCCAGCAGCCAGCCGAAGGGGACCCAGCTGTCCCCCAGGGCCACTTTGAAATCCCTGCTGCTGCCTGGTCACTCAGAGCATGCTCACAAGGTCCTGCGAGTGGTGGGCTTGAGCGCCGTCCAATCCCCCTTCCTCTGGGAGGGCGCTGGTAGGATGTCCTTTAACAGCCATCTGTGCCCAACAAGCACCAGAGGTCGCGCTTCACAGGGAAGGTCAAAGGCACAGGAAGCAATTGCAACGGGCCTCCGTACGATCTCCTCGTCTGCCTTCTCTCCTCCCAAGGCAATGACCTCGTGAGGCAGAAACACTGTTGGCTTTAAAATGCACTCGTTCATTCACTCATTCATTCATTCAGTTATTAGGTCACAATGCGGGTGGTGGGAACACAAAGACGGCAGCACCGGTTGCTGTCCAGGGGGAGCTCGACCTGTGGCAGGGACAGCAGAGTAATGGAAGCCGCTGGCAGCCTCATGGCTGAGATGCCACGCGGTTGGAGGCATGAACGCGGTTGCCCGGCAGATGGAGAACAAGCTTCCCTGTGACCGTGCGTTTGCCTGGACCGTCTTGTTCCAGGTAGGGGGACCCCATAGAGGGGCTTCGCTTCCTAACCCTGGCGACACTGACCCAGTACCAATACGAGGGCTGAAGGAACAGCCAAGAACAACGGAACAGTGTCTCTTCTTCCTGAACTGGCCCCAAGGACTCTTGGAGCCTGGCCAGAAGCCCCCACCCCATCCTTTTCGGGAGCAGAGGAAGAAAGGCACCGGTCTCCGCACAGGGCCCTGGGCCGCGTCCCAGATGAGAGCGCTCGCACCCAAGGCTGGGTCCGCCCAGCAGTGAAACGTCTGGGGCCATCCCAGCATCTGCTCTCCTCACCTCACAAAGCCCCCAGAACATTTCCTCCCAGAGGAGTCCTGGGATTTCCCCAAAATCCTATCACTGCCCTCTGCCTCCCGAGCCCCAGCCCAGGGGTAGCCAAAGGCCAAACAAAAACAAAACAAAAAAAGGGAAACAAAAGCAAACAAAAGAATTTCCCTGACCTCCCCCAAAGCATACACAAAAGAGCAGGCTTGTGGGAAGAGGGAAGCTAAGCTGGGGGGCTGGGTGCCCCATTGTTCTCCCGGGCCTGGTGATGACAATCCCAGCCCACAGGCTGCAGCCAGCGCTCCCCGTTCCCACCTTGGGCCCCTGTGCACAGCCGAGAGGTTCCCACAGGAGGAGGAAGTGAGCGCTCACAAAAGGCCGGCTTTCCCTGAGGAAGCGCAGCGGCTTTCAGTGACAGAGCGCGGCAAGGATGAGGGCCGGAGGCCGGGCCCAGGGGACAGGGGACAGGGCCTGGAGAGGAGCTGCCTCTCCGGAGGGAAGGAGGGCATTGTGGTCCCTTGTTTACTGCGCTGGCGGGGCCCTGACCTCGCTGCTTGTCAACAGGCAGCGCCCCCCCATGCCCCACGCATTGTGTGGAGCGGCCCATTCATGGTTCCATTTGGGGGGGCTGTTTGCTGGCTTCCAGCCCCCCCAACTGGCTCCCTTTCAGCATTGTAACCGGATAGAAAGGCAGGAGCTCCTTCCCCTTTCCCCGGAGCCAGCTTCCTACCTGCCTTGTGGGCTCCGGACTCCATTAACCCTTCCAAGAGCAGCAGAATGGAGGACCCCTCCAAGAACAGGTGCAGCCAGTGGCAAAGCAGGCCCGAGGTCCCCTGCCCCGTCCTCCCAGTGTTTGCTGGGGACAGAGCCGCAGGGCTCCGGGAGGGGCATGGGCAAGAAGCGGTTTGGGATCATCGATTGAGGAGATTCGGGCGGGAAGGCGAGATTGCTGGCTCGTGGGACGGGTTTCAGGGGCAAGAGGAGGGAGCGTTGAGGACAGGGCTGTCCTGAGACGGGGCCAACTCTCGGAGCACGCACGCCTTCAAGGGGACATTGGCCAACCAGCTGGAGGGCAGAGGGGAGCTGCCGGCGAGGAACAGTCCAGAAGTTGCATTGAAAGCAGAGCAGTTGAGAGGACGCGGGAGACCCGGAGAAGACCCGGGCACCGTGATGCGGTTCCTGAGCTATCGGAGCCGTCGCTGGGTGGGTTCATGGCGAGAAACTCAGGGCAGAACTAGTTCACGGAGTAAAGGTCGCTGCCTGACACGGAGGCGGGGGTGCAGCCCCAGGAAAGCAGTGAGCTCCGGCGCTGGAAGCGGAGCCGCGGTGGGTGGGACCCGGAGGCTGTACTGGGGTCTGGGGCGCCAACATGTGAATTTCGGGGCACACAACTCAGCTCCCTCCCAGGGGCTGTGGGTCCTCCTTCTCCGAGACCATCTGCAGGGGCCTCTGATTCCACCAGTCGTCAAGTGGGCAAAGAAACAGAGTGACACCGAGAAGGGATGGGCAGCGGATCTGAAACTGAAGGCGGGGGCAGGGTCTGGAGAGGCCCAGAACTTTCCCTGGGGGAGCAGGACCTCACCTTGGCGGTCTCTTCAGTACAACCCATTGGCACTTTGGGGGGCCTGAAGTTCACGGCCATCCATGGCTTTTGGTCGAGGTCTCAGTCAGGCCTGGGTCCAAGGGCAGTGAGATTTGTGACACTGACCAAAACCAGCTGAGTGGAGGGAGGGTCCCCTCCTGGGAGAGGGACGGTGCGTGGGGAGGAGGGGCCTAGCCCGGCGGGGAGGGGAGGATGGGCGTGGGGTGCTTAGGGCTCAGTGACAGCCCAGAAAGGCTGCTAGTCCCGACCACAGAGGCCACACGAAGTGTTGGCAAGAGCCTTCTTAGCAAGGCAGGGCTCCAGGGCGGAGCCAGCACTCACCCCAAACTCCCTTGCCGTGTGCATGCGTGTGTATGCGTATTCATGTATGTGCATGCACATGTGTGGGCGTGCATGGGTGTACACGAACGCACAAGTGCATGCGTATGTACATGTATGTGTGCATGTGTGTGTGCGCAAACACATGCGTGCATGTGTGCACATGGGTGCACGCAGGTGTATGCACGCGGGTGTGCGTGTGTATGCACGCATGTATGTGCATGTGCACACGTGTATGTGCGCCTGCAGGTGTGCATTTGTGTGTGCACATGTGTGTGCATCTACTCCCCGACAGCCCAGTCCTTCTGGGAATGTCTCCTACTGGCTCACTGCGGGTCTGTTTGCTTTTCTCCAGGAAGCTCCCTGGTGTACAGTGACAGGGACAGCTGGGAGTTGAGAAAGTGAGCGTCTCTGACCAGAAGTGACGGGGCTCATCCCAGGAAGCCCTACGCACAACGCAGACACGCCCCACGTAGTGTCACAACGGCACCGAGGCAGGGCGGGCAGTGTTGTCCCTGTTCTGCGACTCGGCTGGCAGACCAGGGCTTGGGATACCGGACCAGCCACTTCGCAGTTGTGTGACTTAGGGCAAAGTTGGCCTCTCTGCCCTCCACAGCCCTGAGGTGTGAAACAGGGATGTTAACACCAGCCCCCGGCGGGGGGCGGGGGGGGTGTCTGGTCACCCTGGCCATCTCCAGCAAGAATCCAGTTAGGTCGGTTAGGACAGAACCTCCCTACCCTTGACAGCTCCTCTTGATAATTTTCCATCCGCTGACCCCCCAGGTCCCCCACTAGAAATCCCCACTTGCTCCTGTGCCCCGAGTTGAGCCTCATCTCTCTTCCCTGTAGGGTCGTCCGACACCCGTCGGGAGAGTCCTGAGCAAAGTCTTCCTTACAGTCATAATAAACGTCAAAACTCTAAGCATCAAAACACTAAGAGCAAGTAGGCAGGTGGATCTGTGCTGTCAGGGCGCTCGGTTGGACACAGGTGTCTGACACGAGTTTTACCGGCTGCCCACGTGATGCGAGGACCAATCATGAGGCTCAGTAGCGTTGCAGAGTCACGGCCAAGTGGGAGACTGAGGCTGCGGGAGCCCCAGTCAGGCACAAGCCCTGCTACTGACCCCAGCAGAGTGGGGCCTTGCCGGCTGGGGGCTGCCACCACTGATGCCTCTGGACTGAGGGTCTTCTTAGAAGGGGAGCCTGCTCTCACGGCCACCCTCAGTCCCGGACAGCATCCTGTGACCGTGGGGTGTCGGCCAAGGGTCTCCTCTGGAGCCTGTGATGGAGGGGATGGGGCTGACCCCCGCAGGGAGGGGAACAGCCACGTGTGCAGGGAGGGTCCTGCCCTCCCCAAATGGAGGCTCCTCTCCACGGGCCACAGCCGGAGGAAGATCTTCCTCTTCAGTGCGCCATGTGTATTCACAGCTTTGGGAACTGCAGACGCTGGAGGCCTGGCCACTCCCTCATCTGACGCTTGGGAACCAAACCGTGGGGCTAAATCCCTCACCTACCGCCAGCCGGCGAATGTGCGGGCACAGCTGGGCGCCCCCTTCCCCATTCGTGGGGGCCCACAAGGGGTGTCGGAAAGGGACTCATCATTATTTTTCACCCTCGCAGTAGGGACAAAACTACCCTCCTTAAGTTTTCTTTGTGGGAGGAGGAAAAAATAAGAACCTGCAACTCAGCAGAGAATACGATTTTAAAAATAAGTCTCAGGGCCGATGTGTCAAATGCCTGCCCCGTGGGGCTGCTCGCCCATAACTCAGGAGCACAATGGCCTTTCTTGTTGTGAATGAGTGTGAGGTGCCAGCAGAGGAAATAGGAAGCCCCCAATATAGTCTGAATGGACCTGTGAACAGGGATAATAAAGTTGTCCTGGATTTCCGTCTCCACCAGGTGTTTCCGCCGGGACTTCCATTCATTCAGGCCGGGGATGGCCGCGGCTGCCCAATCTCCCCCGCCCGACCCCCGCCCTGCCCCCTCGGGCCTGGGCTCCGGGGCCCTGTGATGGGCGAGCTCTGATCCCACGACCCACCCTGTGGGAGCTGTGCTACAGCAAAGGAAAGGCGAGGGGTCGGGGAGAGAAGGAGGTCGCCCCCCCAGAAGGTCTGCTGCCCCCCCACTGTCCACAGGGGAGCTCGGGAGAGAGGATCCAGTGCACACGGACACAGGTGGTCACAAGCTGTGGGTGGCAGAGGCACTGGAGCCAGGAGGTCCTCAGCGGCAGACAGGACCAGGGTTTGAAGCTGCAGAGGACATCAATCCGGCAGCGAGGGCTGAGACACGTCACCCCAGACACACGTCCTGACAGCCAGCATCGGGAGCCAGGAGGCTGCCTCCAGCTCACCCCCTGACCTTGAGCTTGTCACTTGCCACAGTGGGGATGTCCCTTAGCTCCCAAGCAAGAGGGCTGGGACAGCCTGCTCCATCCAGAGCCACCTTCGCCATCCTAAACCAGACTGTGACGCAGGATGACTCTGACCAGAACGGCAAGGGAGGCTTTGCCCACGCGAGCTGGGGGGAGGGGGGCACGCAGATGCTCGAGCCGGCCTGGTGCAAGACCACGCGGGGATGGCAGGGGGACTGCGGGGCTGGGGACCGCGGGGCTGGGGTCCACCGCCCTGCTTGCAGGGTTCACAGTCCGTGTATCACAACATGACACAGGCCGCAGAGTGTACACCGGCTCGCGGCCGGGCGAGGGGCCGCTAAGGCAGCTTTCCTGCTGCTGGACGTCTGGGAAGCTGCTGCCTCGTGAAGTCAATGCTGCGCGTTGTCGTGTCGGGGGAGCAGAGTCGCAGACGTGCTGCCATGTCATTCTGAAGGGGGGTTCTCTAGAGGTAGGGAATACACCGTGGATGACTCGGCTCTTCCCACAGTAGACGGTTTACCGTGCACATTCGCTGAATGGACAGGAGATCTTGGACCAGCCACAGCCCTGACCTCCCCGCCGCAGAGAGCCTGCGCTGGCTGCCCCGCCTGGGGGACACTGAGGTGTGTGTGCAGAGCTGGCCCCGCAGTCCCCAGGAGCACCTCACCTGGATCTGTTTGCTGCGGCAGCGTCACCAGGGCAGGTGGAAGAACCCCCAGCTGTGAGCTCTAAATCCCACCCCGTCCACGCTCGGCCTCTCCCGGCTCTACCTACACGAGAGACTGCTGAGCAGTCGCTGTTCATGGCACCTCCCGGAGCCACGCCGTCCTCCCCCGCATCGTCCTGAGTGCGAGTTCCAACCACGGATGGCCCAGGTGTCTGATCCGCGGCTTTATTCGTCGCCTAAGGCCCCAGGTAATTGCTAATTAGCGTCGGGCATTCCAAGATCCAAGATAACCTACATCTTCGGTTTCCCCAGGCCACCATGGTGACAATGATGACGATGACAGACAGCTTTCAGAGTACATACAGAGCCACGTAACGTTCATATTATTTATTTTTGTCCTAGCAGCTACGTGACGTAAGAGGATATAGATTATTGCGGAGATAAGAACACGGAGGCTCCCCAAAGCATGTGGGTTGTCTGAAGTCTCACAGCCAATAAGTGGAAGAGACAATCCTTTGTCTTCTCAGCCCAGACAGTCAGGTCTGCGGAGCGCTGTCCACTGCAGCGGTGCCGCCCTGAAGACACCAGGCCGGCTGAGTATCGTCCACGCTGCGGAAATGCGTCGGGCTGTGCAACAGCACCCGGGATCCATGCGTGACTTTGGTTTTTCTTACAACAAACATGGGAAACCTGGTCCTCCTGCAACTCTCTGGGAAGCCAGGCGGGCCTGGGGCCTCCGCTAGACTTTGCAGGACAGGACAGCAAGGTGCCGTGTCTCCTCCATCCTTCGGTCTGCGCGAATATTGGGCTCCGGCCGCGGACACAGAGCAGATGAAGGTGTGGTGTGGAAAAACACCTGCTGGATGCCAGAAATCTGGGTCAAATTTCAAGGCAGCCACTTACCAGCTGCATGGTCTTAGTTGAGTGAGAGCGTTCCCATCTGGCCCTCAGTTTCCTCATCTGTAAAGTGGGGGAATTAAATTAGATAAGATACTCTTTCATGTCCCGTCCAGTTTTGTATTGAGCTGTTCTAACATGGCCCCAGGGCCCTTTGGGGGCCACTTGCACCTTGCAGAAGCCTACCCGAGGGAGGCAGCTATACGCCATCCCCTCGCCTGGAAGAAGAGGAAACAGAGCAAGAAGCGGGTGCTGCCTCTGGTTTTCCTCGCCTGCTCCCGCTGCCCCAATCCCAGCCACCCTCCGGCCAGGGCCTGCTGTGAACAGCAGAGCCCAGCAGCCCAGCCTGGCCTTGCCCTGCCCCCCGCAGCCCTGCTGGCTCCGGCTCCCCACCCCGCCCCTCCGCCCAACCCACTTCTGCCATCTCCAAACTGGGCTCAGACTCTCACTTTCCAGAAAGCTCCGCAGGTGCAAACCAGGATGGCCCCACCCTCTGTCCCTCCCAGGCTCCCCTCGGCCTGGAATGCACCCCACGCTGGGGCTGGCTGTGTAGGCCACGAATTGCTTTCTGGTCCTGACCCTTCTTGGAAGGCTCCAAGATGGGAGGGGTCTGCTGTCGCCAGGGGTCGGTGCAGATGTTGCGGTTCCGCACCTGGGTTTCTGGCTTGGCCGGCGGCTGCTGCCAGGGCTGTGAGGGGGCAGGGGGGTGAGCCGGGCACAAGGCAAGCATTGCCAGAGCCGAAATCTCTACCCCTGCGGTAGTGGAGCCCCCTTGGAAGGAGGGCGAGGATATGACCACCACCAAGACCGCTCACTGCTTCGGTGTCTGGGGCAGGGAAGGGGGACGTGGCCAGAAACACAGGATGGCGATTTCGTGCCCAGGGTAGAGGAAGAAGCAAATATCTCACTGCACAGGTGCAGCTGAGGAAGTTCTGTCCTGGCTTCCTCGGGGGCAGTGGGGGCGGGGGTCAGGGACAGAGTCAGTAGAGACAGGCTCACACCGTCCCCTCCCTCCCTCTCTCCCCCTCTCCCTCTTCCTGCCAAACCTGTTCATATTCTCCACAGCAGGTCTCAGGTTATCACTACCTGAAAGCATCCCGTGTGTTACTCATTCGGGTTTCACTCTCTGCTTCCTCTCACCAGGAAGAAAGCACCAGGAAAGCCGGCGCTGGCCTCTCTGTCCACTGCTGTGAGCGCACAGCCCAGAGGGTAATGAGTTGGTGCTCAATAAAGGAGTTGGTAAATGAAGAAACAAACCCTTGTTCTCACCATCCCTGAGATGGAGTTGAAGGAAAAGGAGGCTCAGAGAAGTTAAGTTACCTGCCCACGACACACAGCTAGTAAGAGAGGCAGGACCCTGTCCCAGGTGCTGGCCCTGCAGTGGATGAATCGTCTTATGCATCCTGTGTGACTTTCCTCATTGCCCCTTGAAGCAGTGACAAGCTCCTCACAGGGTCGTCCTTCAATCTCTCTGTCCCTAGTGAATGTGTCCCATGCCACCCCCCACCCACTCCCTTCCCCTCACTCAGTTAAACGGTAGAAACCAGCTCAGGCCACCCGAGGGCCATGGCATGGCTCATTGATTGGTTTAATTTTTCTGGGATAGGGCCTGGGCACTGCTGTTTATTTTTGTTTTTTCCAGAAAACTCTCTGAAATTTTTTTGGGATTATGATGAATTTATACATTTATTTGTAGAGTACTGACATCACACGATGTTTCACTGAAGTGCTGTAAATATGTTATGTCTTTCCATTTATATAGGTTTGTTACAGCTTCATTGAGGTATAGTTGATATCCAATAAAAACTGAACATATTTAATGTAAAAAAAATAAAACAGGACCATGACACGCAGTCCCAGGGCAGAAGCTCGATGCTCTGTCGTCCCAGATACAGAGACTGTGGTCAAAAAGAAGCCGGAGTCCAGAAAATACCCTGTTTCCAGCGGGGAACTGCGTGGACTCGTCGGTTTACGCTGCGTCTTTGTGATTCTATGAACGTGATTGACAGCAGCCGATTTCTCCGTCAGGGAGAGGGTGGACCACAGCGGGCCCTACCTTGTTGGAGAACCAAGATGGCAGAGACTTCTTTCTTCCTTTCAAGAACCTTGAGATTAATAGGACCGCAGATGTCAGTGTGAACCCGCACTGTTCAGTCCGAGTGTGACACTTACCAGTCGTGGGCAAAGCGAATGCTCCTCCCTCCGCCGTTGGCTTCCTCGGTGGGGTTAAGCAGGGTTGGTGGAGCTGAGGTTCGGGGAGACTGAGTGCAGCGAGCTCTGGGCTCGCCTGAAATCCTGCGTGCGGGACTCGCTGGCTACGTGGTTTCAGGTAAGTTACTGAGCCCCGCGGACGCCAGTGCTCTTGTCTGTAAAATGGGATGAAGGGATATTCTGAACATAGGGACGCCGTCGAGGTTGCGTGAATCCAGAGAGCTTTAGAGACTGCAAAGTGTGTATAGGAACCCAAAATTGCGTTATGTCCCATAGAAACAGGAAGTGTTATGGTTTCTGAGTTCTAGGGCTGGTTTTCTTGGCCTGAGAATCTCTTGCTCAAAGTCATCCTTGGGTGGCCCTCACTGTCGTCCCTCTGCTCTCCCTGGGTGTCAGGAAAGGCAGAGTTGCCAGGAGTGAAGTGCGGTGGCAGGTCACGGGCTTCTCCTGGCCCAGGTGAGGTCGTTCTTGGGCAGGGATTGAAGGGAGCGTCCCGTGAGCCCGGCCCCCTCCTGCCCACTGAGGCTGCTGCAGGAGGCCGAGGACGCTCCTCTTGGGAGGCAGGCAGAGCCAGAGATGATCAGGAGGATGCGGAATGCAGATACTCCCGGAGCAGGGGAGTCAGGCCTCTCTCTGGGGTTGAAAAGCCCAGAAGCTCACACAACACCTGCTGCCGTCTCAGGCCCTGCAGGTGGAAACTGTGAGGTGTTCTGGGGAGAAGGTCAGACCCAGAAAGCCAGGGGCTCCCACCTCAGCCCCGCCATTCGCTTGCACTGTGACCCTGGGCAAGTCACACCCTCCCTCTGAGCCTCAGTGTTTAGCCTAGAACAATCTCTAAGATCCATGCTGTCTCTGAAAAGCAAATTCCTGCCCCTTGAAAACTGGAAACGTATTACAACCCCTTTGCTCTTAGATTTCAGAAGGCAACGCTGCAGGTAAGCGTAAAGTATGGATCCGTTTCTGCTCTCCCCTCTGTCCCACTGAATAATTCCAAGAGTCCCCATGCGCCCAGGCTAGCCTTCTCTGTCCCTCCTGACTCTGGAATGCCCCACCCAGGCCCTCTGACCTACAGGCCTTGCCTCACACCTGCTTTCTCTTCCCAGACAAGATAGTTGAGGCCCAGGAGGAAGCCGGGAGGCCCTGGGTCTCCCTTGTGGTTTACGTCCACACCTGCAGGGCTTTCCTGACACTGTGTCCCAGCTCACAGTGCACTCTGACTTCCAGTTTGACCCAGAAAGTCAAACGCTAGGCTCTTGCTTTCAGAGACATGTTGGCTGCTGAGTGACGATTCAGGGGTTATAAGACCTTCTAGGGCCCTCCAGGCCAGAACACGTGGGTGACCAGCCACGCCACCTAGTTGGACGGATCGAGTCATTCTCTGTGTTAATTTGATGCCCAGGGCAGGTTAAGCAGCCGGATGTAGCTGAGTAAGGGCTGATAGGGGACCAGGGTCCTCTCAGCATCAGACGGAGCAGTTTAGAGGACGGAGACACGTCTCACTGCACTCAGTCTTGCAATTGCAAAGGGGCCGAGCTCAGGGCTCAGACACTTTATAAAGATAAAGCTGTTTCTGCTGTCCCTTCTTCTGTCACCAAAGCACTGCCATTTGTGCAGCCTCAGAGGAAACAGAGAGCAGAGAGTTGGACACATCGTCACAATGCCCCTTTTGCAGATGGAGAAACTAAGAGCTGGATTCAAGGCCTGGCTTGGCCGAGCTCACCCCCATGAGTGACAGGACCTGCTGTGCTGTCTCCAATCTCAATGCTGCAAGGACAGGACACCTGTCCCGGGACAGTGCCCCACACAGAGAGCCGGGCACACGGCTCCCGGCCAGCGGGCTATAAATAGCGCTGGGCTCCGTGCATGCACACTCCCGCCGCGGGGCACGGCGCAGCCCGCGCAGGCCCAGGGCACAATGAATGGGGATTGTTCGCCAGGAGATGCCTTGTATTCATCTGAATTGCTTGGGTCCGCGCCAGCCCCTTTCCCCGAGCAATGCCACTTTGGCTATTGTGCCGATTATGGCCGATGATTATCTTGGTTGTTTATCCAGTTGCTGCATAGATTGACTTTCTGAATGTCAGGGCTTGGCTGTTTCCATAACAGGAAGCTGCTTGCTGTCTCACTGTATGAAGGAACTCTAGCCTACACAATGGAATCCCAACAAAACCCTAAACACTCCGTTTGCTGGGGGAACCTCATTGAATCCAGCTCTTATTGTTTCTTTTATAGGCTGAATCCTGTATTTACAGTCAGAGGGGTGTGTGTGTGTGTGTGTGTGTGTGTGTGTGTGTGTGGTGTGCACATGTGGGTTTAACAGGATATTAAGGCTGGTTTGTCACTTTCCAAGTTCTCCACCTGAACCCGAGCGTAGATCAGGGTGCCGAGAGTCCCCAGACGTAGACCTGCTGAGGTTGGGGTGGAGGACAGGCAGGACTCTGTCCCTGCAGAGTTTCTCCTTGGTTCTAGGGTTGCCTTGCAGTTGGAGGAAGCTGGAGTTTTTGTTTTCCTGCAGAAGCATGGTCGAACATTAGAACAAACTCTCCAGTGAACATTGAGCCCAGGCGCCAAGACCCCATGGAGGAAAGGGAAGATCAAAGGGGAGACGCTCAGCTCCAGTTTCTGTCTGTCACGATCATCTATTATCTTCTGGGTGGCTCCCCCGCCCGTGGGAGTTGTAAAGAAGCTCTCTGGGCACCTGGTTAACTGTCATGGATTCCTTTTCGATTTTATCAGCCTCTCCCCTCCCACCCGCAGCTGCCAAGGAGCTTAGGGGAGGGAATGGAAGGAGCTCAGTTGGAAGAGCCCGGTTGGAGAGCTGCCTCCTTCAGAACAGAGAACTGGCGAGGCGGAGAGTCAGGTGGTTAGAGCTGGCCGGGAGCCGGCACAGCCTCCCAGCCTGGCACCTGGCACGGGCTGGTGCTCGACGTACCTGCCAGCTTGAATGCATGAGGACGCTTACGAGAGAGCAGTCCTCAGGGATGCGAGTTTAGATGGAAAAGTATGCCTGAATCCCTTGGGGTATGGCCTCCCTGCTGCCTTTACGCCTTGAAAACATCATAAACACAGTTGAGTTCAGGCATTTTTGCCTGATGTAGCCAGTTAAGCCAGTGACACAACTTGTCCAATCATCCATGATGCCAAGTGAGTGGTGTGTAAAGCGCCTTCCTTCCACAGAGTGCGGAGGGTATGCCTGAACATCAGGAAGGGGGTAGATATTTATTTAGCTGTTAACACACAGATTGCAGAAAGAGCAGTAGGTGCCCCAGGTGCAGAGGTGACCTGGTATAGA
>CAUYSK010012044.1:0-20430 GCA_963575035.1 Avahi laniger | reverse complement strand
TATTTTTTGTAGAGATGGGATCTCACTCTTGCTCAGGCTATCCCTATGATTTTTTTCTCATGATTCTGCTGTCTTCATAATTCATGTAAGTTTAAAGCATATGTCTCAAATTCTGGTTTGGAAAATATATTCATCATAATTAAAGAAAATATTTTTTTAAACAGTGCTGCTGTTTAATTTTCCTAATCTTAAATGCCAGCTGTAGAGTTCTCTAGCAGGAAATACCTCTTGATGTCTCCTAGTCCCTAGCACAGGGACTTTTCTCTTCCTCTTCTGTGTCTTGGCCCATAAAGGGCTAATTTCTTTAGACACTTTAGTTCAAAATCAAGTCTCAAATGTCAAACAATGAGTATTTTTTTAAGTCATAGAAGGAGATTTAGCAGGCTGATCCAAGATCCTTTGCTTCTAGATTATTTACTCTTCCCAAATTAATGGGGCTTTTTAAGCTCCAGTGTAATTTTATTCTGGCTCTGCTCAGGATAATTACAGTCTTTGTCATTAAAAATGATTTTCAGAAAAACTCGTTGTAGCAGAGATCATTGTTACTTTAATATAATAAGCTAGTCTAACAAGTAAGTTACATGGGATTCACTACTTTTCATGTGTTGTTTTCATTAGTCAAAATATTGGGGAAAAAAGACATTGTTACAGATCCTTGATACAGAGGTGACATTTTCAGTTATCTATCACTGTATAATAAATCACCTCAAAATTTAGTGGCTTGTAACAAAGCTATGTTCAGTGTCTTTCACGGTTCTGCAGATTGACCAGGTTCAGCTGAGAGGTTCTTCTGTTCCACAGGATATTGGTTGGGTCTGCAGACACGAGGGGGCTAAATTGTACTGGAACATCCAAGATGGCTTGTTCTCAGGCTGACAGTTGGTACTGGTGGTCCACTAGGAGCTTATCTGGAACTGTAGACCAAAGCCTCTCAATGCTCATGCTGCGTACAACAATAGCATGGCAGCTGGGGGTCTGGGCGTGTTTTTGTTTTGTTTTGTTTTGATTTGGTTTTGAGACAGGGTCTCACTCTGTCACCCAAGCTGTAGTGCAGTGGTACAATTATAGCTCACTGCAGCCTCAAACTCCTGGGCTCAAGTGATCCTCCTGCCTTAGCCTCCAGAGTAGCTGGGACTACAGGCATGTACCACCATGTTCAGCTAGTTTTTAAAATTTTTTTAAAGATGGGGGTCTCAATATGTCATCCAGGCTGGTCCCAAACTCCTGGACTCAAGTGATCCTCCCACCTTGGCCTCTCAAGGCACTCGGATTACAGATCTGAGCCATGATGCTAAGTTGGGGTTTTAAGCAGAAGTATCACAAGAGTTAGTGTTCAAAGAAGTGGAAGCTGTTAGTTATTTTAAGGCCTGGACTCAAAAATCTCAGAACATTCTGTTAGTCAAAACAGTCAGAGAAGCAGCTCATATTCAAAGGGAAGAGATATAACTCTATCTTTTCCTATAAGGATTGGCATATAGTACAGTGAGGAGAGGAATTGCAGGGCCATCTTTGAAGACTGGCTACAACAGTAGCCAAAAACTTTCTCTTACCTACAGATTCCTTTTGTCTGCTGATGGACTACAAATGGATTAAAGGAGTAGTTCAAAAGACAAAATAGATTACGACTAATGTTTTAAGTTTTATTGAAACAGACTAAAAAGAAATATAATATAGGAATCAAAATATTGATGTTTTAATCCACGCTCTATAATTTATAAACTAATGTAATCTAGAACAACTAACATGAACTAAATATCTCCGATTATTCTCTTACAAATTCAATTTGAGGAAAAGCAGACAAGGAACCCACTCTGAGAAGGAAGGTAAAATAATTGATATAACCAATATGTAACTTTCTAAATAAAAATCATTTTCAGATTTAGGAGGACAAATTCAGTGTCTCAATATAGTCCCAGGATACTGTCAGGTTTCTCTGATAGTCGACATAACAACAAAACATAAAAGCTACATGGTTGATCCTGTCCGCATGTAAGGCCAAAGACAAAAGGCAAAAGCCTCCAGGATGGAGTGAGGAACTGGGAGGCAAGAATGGGTCAAAACAACAGGCAGAGGCTAAGAGGATAGCATAGTTCTATTCTCTCTACTTCCTCATCCAGATTCTGTGAATTAAAAAACAATTCTAAATTAGAATTTTTCGACCCCAGTTTTATACTAAAACTGCCTGTGAGACTTGGAAAAAAAAGTATTGAGTCCACATTTCCAATGCTATTCCTATCTGTAACACCTTTTTCTTTTGCTAAATTCAATCCATCCTTTAAGTCTCTGCTCAGAAGTCACCTCCTTCAAGAAGGCTTTCCAGAGATCTCCATAGCCTGGGTTAGATTTTTATATTTCTCCTTTGTGTTCTCATAGATTACCACATTTCAAATGTGTTCTATTTTCTTGTTTTTCTCCTTCAGTATACTGTAAACTTCTTGGAAGCTAAGAATTCCCAAGGCCTGCCATAGCATCACTCTCTTCTACCACTAATACGGAAAAAAGGGAGGAAGGAAGGAAAAAAGGATGGAGTCACATGCCCAGTACTTTTGTACCATCTCCAACACACACATGCACACACACATTTCCACCCTGGCACCCTGTCAAGAGATTCTAAATCAGGAGATATATATTTTCATAGATCGTAATCCTGAATGTAGCCAGGGTTGGTATAAATTGTTTTATGTTTGACAAGCAAAAAGTCAGCTTGTACTAGGATAAAAATCCTATAATTGATCCAAATGTTGGGCATGAAATCTAAGGGTAAGAATGCTATGTTTCTGCTGGTCCAGATATAGAAACCAAGGGAAATAGTTAATATATTTTTGAGTACTTGCTATGTGTCAAGCACTGTTCCAAATGCCCTAAATATATTTTATTTTCATTGTAACAACAATGACCCTACCTTACTATCTCCATTTTCACTGACAAAGAATTTGAAAAACAGTACAGAGAGAATAAGTAATTCAGGTCAGGTAACAGAGTCTGGCACTCAAAAGTAACCATAGCAGCATAGGGACTGTGCCCCTTTAGCTTTCTTTGTATACTACTAAACACAAGCCCATGTACAGATTATTCTGTGCCCAATAAATATCAGAAGCAGTACCATGCTTACCTTGTCTCTATTTGTAATCAGAAAACATTTAAGTTGGTATAACATGATTAAACCACAAAACCAATAAGGTAAGAAGTGAATATTCAACTACAGTGCTACCACTGGGGTTGGGAAGATGGCAGAAGATAGAATATAAAATAATACAACAGACAAAGTAATGATTGGGTTGTATAAAATGTTTTCTGAGCAAAAGGTGAGATAATTTCAAGGGGCATTCCGTGTTTAAATGGGCCCTGCTCCCAGTTTAATGACCCACTGTCATTGTTCTGAAAGTATTAATAATTTTTGAATAGAGAACACCTTACTTTCATTTTACACTTAGCCCCACAAATTATGTAGCTGGCCATGTTCAGAAGGGGTCTGTAAAGCCCTTTGCTGCACAGAAATATGTAAAGGTGATATTTTGTAATAGGCAATTACAGCCAACATTATTTGCAAAAATGGGGAAGTTGTTTGAATATCTGTAAAAACAAACAAGAAGAGAATTGTTAGACTTACAGAAATATAGACAGAGACTTAGAGATCTTTGTAATCAGCATATCAGTCTTAAATCAAGGGAATGACAAGGCTGACATGAAGCAGATTAGATCAGCAGGTATTGGCCCAGCATGGAATACAAAAGTCGATCAATGAATAAACAGTGAGCAAGGACAGTGAGAAAACAGACATGGATGAAAACTAGAAAGACAATATCCTTAGCAGTATTGGAAGAGTGCTTTTTTTCAAAAATCTCTAGAAAAATAGTTTGGTAATAAATATCAGGGAGACATAAATTTATCTGGATATCATTTGTGACTACTTATGCATAAGCAAACTGTTTAGTAATCTGTATATAATTAATTTTATGATATGAGTTCAGTCATTTTCAATTAATCATTTCTGATGTCTTTGTAAACTATTGAGTTAGAGGAACCCCTTCCAGAGTTGTTAATCAAAGGAAAATAACTGGATATTTGTGTTAAAATTCTAATTGCTCACAGGGAACAGACGAGGTAAGCAGAACATAACAGTGAATGACCCTGTGAAGACTCTTTCCTCATTTAAGTGAGCTAGCTGCTTAGAATATATACTAGGAAGGAACAGGTGTTCATAACAACATCTGATATTTGAGTGCTTTCTATGCATTATCTTTTTAATCTCTTTAAGAACTCTGTGAGGCAGATGCTACTTTGATCCCTACTTTATTGATGGGGAAACCAAGTACAGATGTGCCAAGTTATATCTCAACATCATACAATTAAGCCATATCAAAGGAAACATAGATAGACACATAAAAGAAAATATAATTTATCTCATCAGAGAAATATGCCTCTAGACTTATATCCAGGAGCATGACTCCAGTGCAGTGCTCTGACACATGCTTTACACTGCATCATTTGTCCTTTTATGTGCCTTGTAACTAGAATTTATCATCCTGGTCCTTCCAAACACCTATGAACTAGTTCATTTATTTTAAAAAGTATCCTTTCCCACTGAATTGGGATATTCGTATACCAAATACAGTCATCTCTTGATATAAGTGGGGGATTGCTTCCAGGACTGCCCATGTATAATAAAATCAAGTCAGCTCTCCTTATAGGTAATTTTCATGTCTTGCAAATACTATATTTTCAATCTACGTTTGGTTGAGAAAAATCTGTAGGGGGAGCAGCCAACATGGCCAACTGGAGACATCGCTTGTTGGATCATCCCGCTGGAAGGTAGTATATTGCACTGAGGAGAGCAGAAAGGAGTTGCAACCTAGGTGTGGATTACAGGGAGAGACAATAGAGAAGCCTGGGGACCCAACAAAGAAAAACAGCAAAGCTGAGAAAGAAGATAGAAGACAGTGGTTGGACCAAATCCAGAGAGGCTCAGAGCCCAGTGAAAGGGTAAGGGGGGCTTCCCTTCCCCCACCTAGGTACCTTCAGTAAAAAGTGAGGCACAAAACATATTGGAGGCACTTCTACCCTCCACTCACAGCCCAGGCACGACAGCTAAATAGGAATAGCAGGGTGAACCAGTGAACCCCAGGAGTTTGGGTGTTAAAAAGGGACACTCCACAGGAGAGTGCCATGAAACATTGGAGTGTCTGTTTTCTTACACCTAGACACTTCTTCCAATGCACCTTCTCCAATCACAGCATCAGAGAAAGTAATTTTAGCTCAGGCCACCTGGTAGACACAGCCCCTGCCCCCCATTGCAACCACTAGAATACTCTGAACTAAGAAGCACACAAACCCCTACTTCTGTATGGCAGGTTCAAGTTCCTGGCTGAGCCAACCACTGAGAGTGGGGCTGCCACAATTTGTGAGCTTCCTGCCGACTGGCAGTTCTACAGGATCCTGCCCTGGCAGCTTAGACAAATAGGCTGGAGCCAGTCTCCTCTGGACATGAGAGTAGTGCAGGGAGTCGCAGGGGTGAGATCTCAGTCCTGGACTCAGGTGGTGAGAAAGTCCTCACAGACATATCCAACTGGAGAGTGTGGAGGGAGGCTGAGGAAGGGGATCTCCACTCCTGCTGGAAAACCGCCATATTGGATAGGGGTGCGGCATTCAGAGTAAATTAGCCTAGGCCCTAGTTCCCATGACAACTGAATGCCCTGGGCAAATTGGCTGAATGGGAGCAGCAGCGCCCCCAGCCCCCTCATTATAATAGGGAGTACAACTTGAACCAAGAAACTCATGAGTGGCCACTTTTCCCCAGCAGGAGCATACCGCAGGCAAAAGGCCCTATGGACAAAGAGGCCTACTTCTCTTTCCTTGGGTTCTTGTGGTGAAACATGCATGCACAATTGGGGACCCCCCGAATTGCCAGTGCCCAGTGGAGATGCACACTAGTGGGTCAGACACAAGGACTGAGGGGTAGTTCCAGAGCTGGTCTTAGGGAGTGGGGGAACCCATGTGGACTGTTCTGATAGGAAAGTGCTGTGGAGTTTCAGGTAGCAAATAGGAGGGCACTCACTCCACCCTGCAGAGAAACTGCACTAGTGGACAAGGGCAGAAAGAGCCTGGTCCAGGGCCTTAGCACTCAAGCTATTAGGCCCTTTCCTTGGAAATAGCTTTCCTGGCTTGGGGAGATTACTCTGAACTTCATACCAGCGGCTTCCACTAACGGCCAGATAAGCAAACTCTGGGCCCCAATAAGGCTTTGCAAAGCCTCTCACACTCATGCAATCCAGCCACTATTTGTCTTGCTCCTCCCCCAACCTCAGGGAGAGTAGAGACCAAGCAACCCTTCAGAGCTACAGGGTCCCTCCTAAAGCTTGGGGCATTTGTGTCCTGGGGGACCAGAGTTTACCACAGACACAAAAGAGCATCTCATCTGCTGGCTCTTCCAGACAAACTTCCATCAATGACAAAGGGAACAACCCCACAGCTAAACATGGCACCTTCAAATTCAGGCAAACAGGGAATAGCTGATTTGTGCTCACAAGTACCACACACCATCTTGGAGATTAAGCTGAGGGATCTAATTCACTACACACTGTTGGGAAGAGGTGAAGACAGCAGGTCAGGGGTAACCGAGAGCTTTGCCAAACTTGCTAAAATACCCCATGCAACTCAGGACCAGCACCCCTCTCCCTGGCATGCTCAGGGATCAATATTCAGGCACCTGGAGACAGGCCCGTACATCAGGCTTAGCACCCCCAGGTTGCAACCAAGAGACAGGATGAGAAGGAACCAGCAAAAGAATTTCAAACACACAAGAAATCAGAGTGAAAGTACACCCCCAAAAGAAAACAATAACTTCTTACCAATGGATACTAACCAAAATGAAAATATTGATATGACATGAAGAATTTTGAATATGGATTGTAAGGAAGATGAATGAAATACAAGAGAAAATTGAAACCCAACACAAAGAAATCACAAAAACCATGCAGTAAATGAATGAAAAATTCACTAAAGAAATCAAATTACTAAAAAAAATCAAATGGAAGTTCTAGAAATGAAAAATTCCTTCAAAGAAATACAAAATGCACTGGAAAGCCTTAAGAATAGTCTAGATCAAGCAGAAGAAAGAATCACAGAGCTTGAAGATAACACTTTTGAATTAAATCAGTCAAAGAGAAAGAACGGACAAATAAGAGGAACAAACAAAGCTTACAAGAAATATGGAATTATGTAAAAAAGCCTAATGTAACAATCGTAGGCATCCCTGATGGTGAAAAAGAAAATACACAAGGGTTGGAAAATCTATTTGAGGGAATAATTGAGGAGAATTTTCCTGGCCTTGCTAGAAATCTAGATATCCAGGTACAAGAAGCTCAAAGGACTCCTGGGAGATTCATCACAAACAGGAAGACACCATGACACACAGTCATCAGACTGGCCAAAATAAAAATGAAAGACACTCTCTTATGTGCCATAAGGTCAAAGCAGCAGGTAACCTACAAAGGAAAACCCATCAGACTAACTGCAGACTTCTCAACTGAGACTTTACATGCCAAATGGGACTGGAGCCCCATTCTCAGTCTTTTCAAACAGAGTAATGCCCATCCTAGACTTTTGTATCCTGCAAAACTAAATTTCTTATACAAAGGAGAAATAAAGACCTTCTCAGATAAGCAAGCACTAAGGGGATTCGTCAAGACAAGACCTGCCCTCTAGGAAGTACTCAGAACAGCGTTACACACAGATCAGCACCATAGACATTCACCAGTGTAAAATTATCCAAAAGCTCAAGGTTAAAGGCCAGATACCAGAAATCAAACAACCTCATTAAAAAGTGGGCAAAAGACCTGAATAGAAACTTTCAAAAGACAGTAGACTAATGACAAACAAACATGTGAAAAAATACTCAACATCTCTAGTCATCAGGGAAATGTAAATCAAAACCACAATGAGATATCACTTAACTCCAATGAGAATGGCTTTCATCAAAAAGTCCCCAAACAACAAATGTTGGCGTGGATGCAGAGAGATGGGAGTACTCTTACACTACTGGTGGGACTGCAAACTAGTACAACGTCTATGGAAATTAATATGGAGGTACCTCAAAGAAGTCAAAGTAGAACTACCATTTGACCCAGCAATTCCACTACTGGGTATTTATCCAAAGGAAAAAAAAGACATTCTGTAAAAAAGACATCTGCAGTCAGATGTTCATAGCAGCATAGTTCACAATTGCAAAGATATGTAAACAACCCAAGTGCCCATCAATCCATGAGTGGATTAATAAAATGTGGTATATATATATATATATATATATATACACCCTGGAGTACTACTCAGCCACAAAAAACAATGGTGAACTGTCACTTCTTGTATCATCCTGGATGGAGCTGGAGCTCATTCTTCTAAGTGTAGTGCCACAAGAATGGAAAAACAAGCACCACATGTACTCACCATTAAATTGATATTAATTGATTAACACTTAGGTGTACATATGGAAGTAACATTCATTGGCAGGTGGGAGGGGAGAGGAGGCAATGGGTAAATTCACACCTAATGGGTATGGTGCATGATGTCTGGGGGATAGACATGCTTGTAGCCCCAATTTGCACAGTGCAAAGAAAGTATATGTAACCAAAGTGTTTGTACTCCTGTAATATTCTGAAATGAACACACACACACACACACACACACACACACACACACAAAATAACATACCATTCCTTCAGTCCCGTGATTCAGTTTGGTCGCTCCTGATGTATAAGGGGTTTCACTTTATAGACCACTCCTCTAGATTAATATTTCCTTGAGAGCATGTACGCTTTAAAAAATTATCTGTAACCCTAGCACTTGTGTTCAATACATAGCAAATGCCAGTCTTCATTAAATGATATTTAGGAAAATTATGGGTTGATTTCAGGTAGCAGCACTAGAGATATCTATTAATAATTCATGGGATTAGGAATTACAGAAACAGATAGAAAACTAAGGACCACTGAGCACAACATCCTTATTGTACAAATGAACAAACGCAAGCTCAGACAGGACAACTGACTTACTCAGTATCACGTATTCAGTGATTGATTGGGAACTGGAGTCTATACTGCCATTTCCAAGTCTCCTCATTCCAGGAGAATGTTCTTGCCATGTTCTCTTCATAATGGTAGAGGAATATGAAAAGAGGAGGCATTTTCTACTACTTTTCCTCCTACACTTCTAAGCTACATAAAATAGCTTGATATTTCAGAAATAGACCAAGTGCACTGGGAATAACCCCCTGAGTTAACTAGAGTTTCTTTTTAAACTGGTTATCCTGGTTCACTGAAGCTGCCAGTCTTATCTGGAAGCAGTTGCAATTGACATTCTCAAAGCCTAATTTAGAATATAGTAGTCTCTAGAAAATTGCTGTCCAATATAACTTTCTGTGATGATGTAAATGGTCAATATCTGCAGTAGCCAATACACGAACTGTACTATAAATATGACTAGAGTGACTGAGGAACTGAATTTTTAATTTTATTTGATTTTAGTTAATTTAAGTCTAAATAGCCACATGTGGCTAGTGCCTGCTGTATTGAATAGTGTAGCTCAGAAAATAAAATGTCATATGTAAATGCAGAAAAAATATTTTCATGGAAATGGCCTCTTTTTAATCTGTGTCCATGAAAAAACAGCATGTTCTTGAGAAACCTTGAGCAGGCAAAGATGTGTGTGCCCATTGTGGATAAGAGAAAAGCAGTGAATATATCATTTGCAAACTAGGATGACCAGGTGGAATTTTCTTTTTCATTTCATAAAATATTTTTGAACAGTGCTTCTCAAACTTTAATGTGCCAGTGGATCACCTGGGGAGAGGGTCTTTTGAAAATACAGATTTTGATTCTCTGTCTGGGATGGGATCTGAGATTCTACATTTCTAACTACTTTCAGAAAAATGGTGATGCTGCTGATCTGAGGACCACAGTTCAAGTAGCAAGAATTTAGACAAAATATAAGACCTGTGGGAGGGGGAATAATAGCTGGTGAACAAAGGGTAAATAAAGACATTCCAAAGTAATCATGAGCCATATAAAACTGAATTTAGAAGAGCATCACTTACAAATCCAAACTGGATTCTTTCCACAAACCAATAAATGACTCTGAATTCCTAACATTACATGTCCAAATTGCATCTTCTATCACATAAGACAGCTGCAGACAAAAATGTATCCTTGTGTTCCTGTGGTCTCCAAAAATCCTTTTAAAGGCAGAATGGGAAAGGAACTTGATTGTTTCTGACAAGGAGTTAAACTAAGGCTTTCTGTTGGAAAATTTGCAAGAAACATTTCAATGCGGAGATAACCAGGGCCATGTCTCTGGGAATAGGATAAATGTGGAAATCATTAATGACTTACAGAGTCTGAATGAAAATGGTGAGGTTTACTCCTTGATTTTTATTGAATATAGCTGCATAACATTTACTACTTCAGTTATTTTGCAGACATATATTGAGAGGAAAATAATTTAAATTTATTATTTCCAGGAGGAAATTGGATGGATACATCCATGAATTCGACTGTTTTCCTATAAAGAATTTTAAAAGCAAAACTAAGTAGTAGATAATGAGCAAAAATGGCTATAGGTGCTTGGATTAGGGCAGAATACAAGGGGGTGATGTAGAGATTCCAAGCAAGCTCAGATTGGTCTTCATTCATGTTCATGACTGGGCCCACAAACAAGCAGTGCAATTTTAGCAAATGCAGACACCCCTTTCTATACATTCATAGTTCTGTCTGAAGGCAAACTTGGTATTTGGAGATCTGTGCTTCCCACAAGAATTGGGGAATCTGTTAGATTTCAAGAAACAAAGAAACCATAGACTTAATGCATTTTATACATTAGGTTTAATGAGGGGCCAGATCGACATTCAAGGACCTACATATTACTAGGGAAGTTATTTGATGTTCCACAGTTACATGATATCATGCTCTACTTCTTGCTTCTTTTCCACAGCAGTCCTGGTAAAGAAACAGGAAAGTAAATCCTCCGATGCTCATATCTTGCTATATTTTACAGTAAGAAGTGATTAACAAACCAACCATGTCATCATAACGTCAAAAGATGCTGATGACTTGCCTGATTTAAAATTTGTTAAAATGTTTATGTATTTACCGAATTTAAACTGCCAAAGCAATTGCTTTTCCGTTGACCAATAGTTAGAAACACTGCAATGATAGAAGTCACAATGTGTGCAGTGGTATAGACATGTTCAAAAACAGTGTGCTTTCTTCCCTTTTCACTCAACCACTCATCACACATTTGTATGTATCATTCGGGATGTGTGTAGTTGTTTGCAGTTTCTACAGTTTAATATCCCAAATCAGTTCTCAAAATGAGGTCATCTGTAGAACTGTTAAAAGATGTTATTTAGATAGTAAATCAGCAAGTATGCAGAGAAAGATTTCCTATTTCTGCTATGGGTTAGCAGAAAATGAATTATTTTGTAGCTGCGAAAGCTCTAAGATGCTAAGATATTTGAGGAAACTTGTAACTTTACAATTTTTTTCTTATAACTATATTATTGGCATTTTACAATTTGATAGGATCAAGTTCAAGCTGTTGATTTTGCTTTACTCCCTTTCAAACTAATATATGATGCCCCTGAAGTTTTACATTGCCTGAAGGAAATACAATTAAAAAGAGAAACAAAATCTCATCTGTGCACAATGAAGTACTTTTCTTTGGCAGAAACAAATTGTGTAACTTCATTATAAATCCCTTTTCTTGACTTGCCTCTCTTGCAATAAGTCCCAAGAAGAGAGAAGTAAAAAAAAAAAAAATACAGATGTCAGAAATTAATTCAATTTTATTAACGTGTAATAGAAAATTTTTAATAAATCATACAGTAAATATAATTGGCAATACAGATTTATTACCACAGTTCCTTTTATAATAAAGTTCAAAGTTGTAAGAAAAATCCCTCCATCTCTGTATATGTATGTGTGGGTGTGTGTTCGTATATACAGAAATAGATAATGAATAGATGTAATAAAAGTATACATTATTTACCTAGTGATCCATTGTTTCATCCTATGTGCTCTTACAGATCTTCAAAACTAGTGTTTAATCATGTTTTTGTCAATCAGTGAGAATGTTTGACCAATCTGGGAATTTTGTATTGGTTTGTCTTCCAAGGTAAGAAGGTAAAAGGGGATGGGGCAATGGGGATGTTTGAAGTATAGGAAAAGCAAAAATGCAAAAACGAAGGATGTTTGTATTTTTTACAAAATTTAAGAGCTGAAAAGTAATCATTTTAGTATATATATAAAATAAAATTTGTTATGTCTCAATGAGAAAAGAAGTAAAAAAAATCTGAATAAATTAAAAATTCCCATTCTTCTGATATAATTTGTTTCTACATAATTTTTTTTTTTTTTTTGAGACAGAGTCTTGGTTTGTTGCCCAGGCTAGAGTGAGTGCTGTGGCATCAGCCTAGTTCACAGCAACCTCAAACTCCTGGGCTCAAGTGATCCTCCTGCCTCAGCCTCCTGAGTAGCTGGGACTACAGGCATGTGCCACCATGCCCGGCTAATTTCTTTCTATTTTTAGTAGAGACACGATCTCGCTCTTGCTGAGGCTGTTCTCGAACTCCTGACCTCACGCAATCCTCCTGCCTTGGCATCCCAGAGTGCTAGGATTACAGGCGTAAACCACCATCCCTGGCCTATTGTTTCTACATTTTTAAGGATGATAAAATCTCTAATTACTGTGAATAACACAGATTAAATGCAAAATTTATTCTAGTCCATTCAATCACTTCCCAGCTTTGTGACTTTTGTGGAGAGTGGTCAGTATATGGCATCTATTATTATCACGATTTCTTCTTCACACATCAGCCATATTTTTCTTCCCACTTTTCCAGGCGCAAGTCCATCTCATGTCAGCAAAATGATGTCCATCAACGTGCCATAGAATGCCTAACGGAATGATCTTTATGTGAAACTGGTATAAGCGGATGTGTGTGGGAGGGTGGCGTTCATTTTTACAGGAGATTCTTTATGACTTAAAGAAAATATTTATTTCCAATATCTACCAATTTATCTGATGCATAACAAGAATTAAAGAAGAGGCCAAAAACATCTTTACATTTCAAAATGTAAATTACTATTACAAATATCCTATGATTTCCATCTTTTCACCTTGGTGGTATAATTTTGATTTAACATGGCTAGTTTAAGAATGCTAAGGCTAAACTTATCCTCATTGTTTGTGTAGAATATATGAGTATGTTTTGAGAAGTTGAAAGAACTTCAGACTTCAATGATACATATTAATATACAAGAGAGATATAATGAGTTACGTGAATAAAATCAATATTTTTGTTTCTACTGAAATAGGCCAAATGGAATTATAATTAGAGAGTATCCAGAAGCTCTACCAGGGTTAAGGACCTGTCACCATTTCACTCAATTTTTCTCTTTTCCAAGGGTTGACATTTAGCTATTAAGAGAAAACAATCCTTCAGATACAGTAAATATTTGAAGTAATTTTAAATGGCATTTTTTCTTAACAAATTTGTTTGGTGGCACATTGGTCATTTATAACATGTAGATAAGTAAGATCAACTACTATATTAAAGGCTTTCTTTCTCTTTAACTGTGGCTAACACTGCCCTCCCTAGGTAATTTCAAAAGTATATATAAAAAATATTTCAAATTTATGATCACTTTTGGAAAATATTTTGTATTACATTATAACTAATATATAACTGTTAAAAAATACAATTTAGAAATATAGAGAAAAATATATTTTTACTTCTTTTTTCTCAATTTTTTTCATTGGTCATCATTTAGTTTTAATTTGACAATGTGTAATAAAATTATAAATGGAAACCCAATTCTTTATCCCTTGTTGAATGCACACCCTTTGCAATGTGACTTCAGTGTTTCTCCCATCAGGAGAAGCAGTCTAGTATCCAATCTCTAGAATCTGGGTTGGCCTCCTGACTTGCTTTGACCCATGGTATGTGGTAGAAGTGACATTGTGTTATTTCCAAGCCTAGGTATCAAAGAACCCTTTTCGTGCCTCTGCTCTTTCTCCTGGAATCCTGCCACAGCCACAAAAACAAGCCTAAGCTAGCCTTCCGGAGGATGTGGAGTAGAGACATGTCATCCCAGCCAAGGCCATTGTAAGCCAACCAGACTCCATCTAATCTGCCAGCTGATCACAAACCTATCAGAAAACCTAGCTGAAACCAGAAGTGCCCAGCTAGGTCCAACCTAAATTATGGCCTGCAGAATTGTGACTTAAATAAATGGTTCTTGTTTTAAGCCACTAAGTTTTGGGGTGGTTTATTAGGCAGCAAATGCTAACTGATACAGATGTAAATATTCAAAACAAAGTGCACACAATTGTTTTTTTTTTTTTTTTTTTTAGAGACCTGGGTATTAACCCTGTGAATTCCACCATATAATGGTGTTGAGCAAGTTGCTTAACCCCTGTGTGTTTAAGTGACCTCATCAAAAATAGGGTAATGCCCTCCCTGAGGAACAAATGAGGCAATGTTGAGAAATCATTTTATGAAAAAGCAATGGGGAAAATGTGTTATGTCTAGCTCAGAGGGCTGAAATGGTCTAATGAGATAATCAATGTAAATGTTAAAAAAAAATCCAATCCTCATTTGTGGAATCACTTTTAACAACAAGTGAGGGTAAGCATTCATGTATTTGGGCCTGGAATATTTCCCACTTGTTTTTGAAGGGACCCATTGTCAAAAAGGAGTGAGTTTATGTTAGAAGCATGTACTCCTAGTATCAAGACTCATTTGTTCGTCTAAGCACAGAATTCTTATGTGATCATTAGGCTTCCAGTGGAAGTGCAAACTTGATCGACTATATAATAGCAGCGTAAGTGCGTGGTTTTCCTGGTAGACTCAGTCCATCACTGCTGACGTTGAATCTTTAACAAAAATCCTCCACTATAGAAATACAAATAAGATCCTATTTAATAAAGTCACACAATTGTTTTAATGCTGTAACTTTGATAAAAAAGTTACAGAAATCTACAAAATCCACACCATCATTGATTCTACTCTTTCAAGACAAGACCAGAAATTCGTTTGTCAAAAATGGGAAATAAAGATGAAAAAGAAGCCTTTAAAGTTTACAAACTTTAAACAACAATAGATATTCTAACAATAGATATTAGTTTGTTTATTTGCATGTAGACACTTAGTAAATAAGTTAATAGACCTAGGATAGTCTTTGTTATCTTATATACTTTATACTACTTGACATATAACATGTCTCTTCGTGTTTACCATAGAAAATCGATAATGCAGTATAATCTTCTTCCTTTGATATGTCTCAGTATAAGAAAATCCTATAGTCTTAGTTTGAGTTCTACAAGGAGCCAACTGATTCCAAGTCTGAGGGTTGAATTAAAATAATTTAAGTTGAAGATTTAGGATATATAACAGTAGAAAAGTAAGGAAATGAGACAGGAAAGGGAAATCAGCCAATAAAGGTTAAATATCAAGCAACCTAATATTGTGGATGAATGGAGCTTATTTTTACTGAAGGCACACATCTCAGAGTTGTCTCAATTGAGAGACAAGGAAGTTGGAATATTTACACACTGACTCCCGTTAATCATTGAGTGAGGGATGTTCTTGGAGGCTATTACCTGCCCATCACTTTTGGCCTGCTCCCTAGCCACAAACTAAGCCCCAGAGGCCAAAAAAGTATAAATTCAGGAGCTGGCATTTCAGAGTCTTACAGGTATGAACAGAGATGGCAAGGGTGAGAGAATACAGGTGGGATACCAACTATGTCTGCTACAACTCATTGTTATAGAATCAGTTTAGGATTTGATTCAACCTATTTAAGTTTTTTAAAAGATTAAGCACTTTTCATTTCATCAGGCTCCTGAAATCTTTTCTTAACCTTTAAAAAATAGTGTAGAATCAGCATGTTTCATGCAAGTAAATATATATCCAGCATTGATCTTAGATTTCCTATAGAGTTTCCATTACAAAGAAAATGTCACTAAATCATGGCTTTTGCTTATGAAAAGGTACAGTAAATTGTGATTCTTTCTTATATGTTGTTCCAACAGCTTTGCTTCAAATTACTGTCACTTTACACATTTAATCTAAAATATTGTGCTAAGGGTCTTAGTTTAGGCCTTAGACCACTAGTCTCTTTCACACAAATCACTACATTTTCTTCCCCATTTTTTAAACCAACTTAAACATGAGCCTCTCATTCAGTTTCCACCTGGGGGATGGACATGGTTGAAGGTCTGACTCGGGTGTGGCAAAGGCAATATATGTAACCTAAACATTTGTACCCCATAATATGCTGAAATAAAAAAAATTAAAAAGATGATTTTCTCTGAGTTAATTAATGTGATCATTCCTCTTTTTTCCTGAAATCAGTGGCTGCTCTGTTATTTGCTGAGGAATTGCTTTACAATGTCATGATTTCCTCAAGTCACGAGATTATGGGAATGATGGCAGCAAAGAGCCTACATGACTAGGAAGAATAGTGGGGCTTTTAACAGAAATTTCAAGTAAGAAGGGACATTCAGAGGGAAATGCGATGCCACTACTTTTCGAAATGCTCAAGGTAAAGTTTGCAATTGTGGACTACTTTCTGTCTTGCCTAAATCTATAACATTACTATTCACTACAATATATATCATGTCCATGATCCTGAGATTTTTATTCAACAAATTTCACCAAAATAAACTAGATTTGTTCAGTTTTTTGGTGTTTCCTTCATCCGTATACATGTTTCTCTTCTCATGAAAAAGATGTTTGACGCATACATAGTGCAAGGCTTCCCAGATACTGATCTCTGTCTAATTCTACATCCTCATCTCTTGAAATCACTCCTCTTATCATAACCCAGAAAAACAAATGTTAGCCCTTGCTCTAACAAGCCACATTGTTTGATGTCCCCATTTTCTGCATCACTAAACAAACTATTTCTCCTGCTGGGATATGCTGTTCCACACATCTCCATAAGTGAACTCTTGCCTTTGACTCTAATATTAGTATCACTTCCTTGACAGAGCCTTTCTTGACATTAAGATATTGAGTAAAATGTTTCCTTTCTTGTGCTTCCTCTGTATCATATTTTCTACGTATATTTTCATAATTATTTTGCTAAATAGTATTAATTCACTCAATATTAGTCTTCAAACAAGACTTTGAAGTCCCTAAGAGACAAACTCAGTCTTATTTTCTTTCGACACCTAGAGCCAGGAAATACATGATACACGTTAAGAACACAATAAATGGGATTCATTGTTGAATTACCATTTTATCTGATTCTGTCTTAGAAACTCTTATGCCTCTTTGACTTTCTATATTGTAAAATTAACTTAGAAATCTCCACTTAAAATTTTACTCTCCTTAGAAAAATAATAAAATGACATATTGAACTTTATCTGACCCTCCTTTGATTCCTTCTCTTTCAAGTCAAAGAAAACCTTGCCACTTTATTTTTTATAAAGCAAATGTTTACTTTCCTCATTTGAAAATGCTTCTTACTTAGGTATCTTTCTGAAGCTTACTTATATAATAAACATAGTCATTTTTCCCTATAAGTTACTATAAGACATCAATTGTATCCAAGAGCTTTGTACTCTATTTTAGTAATTTCGGATGAAAGAAAGAAGAAATGGCATATGCAAGGAGGTGCTTAATAATATAAGTATCATCATCAACATAATCTTAATTCTCGTCTTTTTCCAATTCTTGTTTCATTATACTGTTACTATAACTATTTGTGGAGGTGAAATAATTGTGGTGTAGTAGTGGAAACACTAAATGACTTCTCAAATCTTTGATTACCTTACAAATAAAATAAAAGAATTGGTAGAAATAATCTAGAAGCTTCTTTCTAGCTCGAATTTATATATGATCTCAGGACATCAAGATGTCAATGACACTTTTGTCTTATTCATTATTATTGCTAAGTCTACGTAAAAGCTGAGGGTAGGATCTAGACTTTTAAAAATAATAATAATAATATCAATAAGGAGAAATCAAACAGGATGAGAAGGTAGAAGCTGTCAGAAAAGAAAAAAGAAAAAATGCTGCTTCTCAAGTACCTATTAATGTGAAATAAGATGAACAATAAAGAGCAAGTTTTTTCTTAAGGAACAAGTATCACACAAGAAGTCCATTAAATTACATGAATCTACTAAGATCCAAGATCATGGGTCTTTCAATTTAGGATGCAGTAAACAGTGGAATGCTATGAGGGCAATAAGAAATCTAAAGGTGACAAAAAAGATCTCAACATTTATTTTCATTTATTGGAACATAAAAAATTAAAAAATTTTTTTTCTTCTAAAGCTTGCAGTTAAACCTTTTCAAACTTAATAAAGTAGAAAAACCAGAGAAATTACATTTTGTATCTTAGCAAAACTATAAAAAGATTAAAAAGACCTTGGGATAGATTTTTATTCAACATAAAAAGAAATTTGAAGACTATCTTAAGGTTGAAGAATCATGTATTATTTTGTCACTTTATAAAAATGAAGACATCCAGCAGAATGTTAATCAATTTCTGGAAGATATTCTGCAAATATTTATTAGTGGACTAATACATATTTCAGTAATATCTGAGAAACTGACAAACTTAAATCAAGTTCTGTCAGTTCTTAAGCAGATAGGAATTTACTTCAGTGCATCTCTCCTTAATCACAATCCCAAATGTTATTACAAAATAAATTCAAACGTGCAAACTCTATCTTTCATCCCACATATTGTCTACTTAGTAAACAATCAAATAAATTCTTATTTGAAAAAAACACCTCAGAGAGTTCTTACTGACTCATTCTGTCATGGTCTCAGCCCATCCTGGGCAAATGTAAGTTATTTCTACAAGAAATGTCAAGGAAATGTTTCCTAAGCAAATACCTTTCTGATGTATCAAAGTCAGTATGTTCTATTCACATGATGTCATAAATCTAATTAACTGTAACCCCTGTAAAAAAAATCAAAATCATTTTGAGAAAAAGTGAATTTTAAAGCTGTAACAATAAAGTAAAGCAGGGAATATCCTCCCCCCCCAATTTGGTACCATTAATTCATCTGAATTGCAGTGGTCTCCTACCTGGTCTTACTGCTTCTGCCCTGACCCCACTACAGTGTCTTCTGAGTCAGAGTAAATTGTTCAAAATGATCACATCACTTCTCTTCAGAACTAAAAGGCTTTTGATCTCACTCTCTGGTTCTAAATAACCTGGCTCTATACCCCCTCTCTCCTCCTCTACTCCTCTCCAGTCACATACCTGCTTTGCTGTTACTTGAATACACAAAAATAGTCCTGCCTCAGGAACTTTTTACTTATTCATTCCTGTATGTGCTCTTTCCCCAGATATCATCACAGCTCACATTCAGCTTTCTTCAGGCCTCTGCAAAAACAAAAACAAAATAACAGCAACAACAAAACAAACCTTGTATCCTCTTCCTAACACATCTTGTTCCCCTTACCTTGCTTTGTCTTTCTTTTTTTTTTTAATTTCAAAATATTAAGGGGGTATAGATATTTTTGATGCAGGGCTTGAGTCAGGGCTATAAATGTGCCCATCACCAGAATAGTGTTCATTGTAGCTGTTAGGTGAGTTTTTGCTGTTTCCTTCCTCCACCTCTCTCCTGCTTGATTTCCAATGACTTTTACTTTCCTCTGTGTACTTGTATGCCCAATGGTTAGTTTCAATTTATTAGATAGTACATGTGGTGTTTGTTTTTCCATTCTTGAGATAAATAAACATTTGAATACAGGTGTCTTTTTGACAAAAAGACTTATTTTCCTTTAGGTAGATACCGAGTAGTGGGATTGCTGAATCTAATGGTAGGTCCACTTTTAGTTCTTTGTGAAATCTCCATACTGTTTTCCATAGGGATTGTACTAATTTTCAGTCCAACCCACAGTGTATAAGCATTCCTCTTTCTCTGCATCCATGCCAACATCTATTGTTTCTGGATTTTTTTAAATAAAATCTATTCTGACAGGAGTAACGCGATATCTCATTGTGGTTTTAATTTGAATTTCCCTAATGATTAGTAATGTTGACCATTTTGTCATGTTTATTGGTGATTTGACTATCTTCTTTTGAAAAACGTGTGTTCATGTCTTTTGTCCACTTTTTAATGGAGTTGTTAATTTTTTATTGCTGATTCGTTTCAATTCTTTATAGATTCTAGTTATTAGGCCTTTATCGGATGTGCAGATTGCAAATATTTTCTCCCATTCTGTAGGTTGTCTATTTGCTCTTTTGATTATTTCCTTAGCTGTATAGAAGCTTTTTTTTTTAATTTTTTTTTATTTATTTCAGCATATTATGGGGGTACAGATGTTTCTGTTACATATGTTGCCCTTGCCCCCACCTCCCTCCCTAAGTCCGAGTTTCAATTATGTCCATCATTTGGGTGGTGCACATTGC